>OY992883.1:35799865-36012365 GCA_963921405.1 Cepaea hortensis
GTATCAGTTCGCGTATTTACTTCCTTCCCTGAGATGGTACAAGAATGTCAAGCATTTCCCTCGCTGTCTTCCTCTATATCTCTTTCCACAAACAGTTTCAGTTGTCAAAGCATGTTCCAATTTTTGTCTTCTCATGATGTGGCCAAAAAATGAAGATTGCTCTTTTTGATGTTTGTGATAAGTTGTCTTTGTCAAAATGTCCAGATTGCTTATTTTGGCTATCTTAGGAATGTTAAGCATTCGTCTATAAAACATCTCCAAAGCTTCCCGGCATTTGCATTACATGTATGTAATTAAAACAAACGAGGGTGTTATCAAATATACAATTATGCAGATGTGGAAAGTGTCCTTTGACTTCCGCGTTTGAACTGTTCCCATCTGGCCATTATGGCAGGTATTGTAGAGAGAACTGGGTTGACAGAGGAGTTGATGGGGAGAAGGAGCACTGCTGTCCAGGCATAAACCACGTTGCTGACCTTGAAACCACCTAGCGACATGAGTTATATGAGTCCAATAGGAAACCAGAAGAGAAAATTAGACACAACTACAAGAGACAGTTGTTTGGCTACCATTATATCTTCTGCTCGTCGTGTACAAGACATGCTAGTTGATGTCTTAGATATTCTATTCTCTGACATGGCACGGAAGATGGCATATTGACCATAATAAGCAATTACGAGAAACATGATAAAATTAAAAATAATAAAAACTCCAACTGAGTACCCCCAACCTTTAAGTTGAGTGTTTGTCAAAGGCAAGCCAAGACACATTTCGTTAGAAGTGTGTATATAAAATGTTAACACAATGGGAACCAAAGATAGAAGGAAACTTGCTACCCAGGATATCGTAATTGCTGCGATAGATACAGTCAAGTGAGACCACATTACTCGACCAAACTTCATTACTAAAAACCTGTCAATTGTGATCAGAAAAACAAAGAATGTCGATGCTTCACAGGAAAGACAGGCCATAAAACCAACGATCTTACACAAAACACTACCCCTCCAGTTCTTGTCATACAGAACATAATTTTCACGGTAGAAATTATCAACACCAGCAATAATTAACAGATAGACACACATGATCAAATCAGATATTCCCAGGTTTGTCACAAGCAAGCCATATCCTGTCTTTAAAACAGATCTGTTCCAGATTACACGATAGACAATCACCGTCAAGTTCCCCAGAACAGCAAGAACTGCGACCATCCAGAGAGGAACACGCTGAACATTAAGTCAAATGAGATTAAAACATGAGGAATTAGAGTCTGCTTCTACTGGAGCGCCGGTCTCTCTGGCCGAGGGGTTACAACACTTTCTCCGTAATCCCGTTTATCACGCAGAGTCTCGTAGCGGGGCGAGAGCTGGAGTGGTTCGACCCCCGCTGGTGACTTGCGGGATAACTGAGCCGGCCGCTCAGAAAGCAATGGCAAACTACTGAGCGTAATCTTGCCAAGAAATCAACAGACAGATGAAAGATGCTGCTGTTGACAGCGATGTCCTGTAAAGGATATGCAAAACATTTTTTTTTCTACTAGAGCAATACAGGCTTGCGATGTAATTATTGCATGTTGAACTTGAGGACAGCACAGCTGAAAATGATCTGTATACAGAGTCTGGCTAATCGTAAGGCTATGGAAGCCATGGTCATAGAAACTCGAAGTTTGAATGCCCAGTAAATCGAGCGTATATAGTATTAATGTTGGATGGAAATATTGCTTACTAAAGTCTGAAATCAAAGTGTAGCTGAGGTTCAAATGTTTAAGTTTAGGCAACCAAGCAAACTCATAATGTTTTAAGTAAGAAATACATGTATGAGAGAGGTCAATTATTTCAAGAAACCTGAATTGTAGATTTCCTATCGCCTTGAGCTGTCTATTGTAAGACACGTTCAGGAAATTAATATGTTTGTAATATTTGGTGTATTCGGGTTTGATGACTATTTCAAAAGCGTTATAGCTAATTCCAGTTTATGAATCATAAATGGTGGGACATCTTTCACACGAAAGTTATATAAATGTACAGGCAACTGGCTAATGTTGCAGTTAGAGAGGATGAAGACTTTTAAGTTCAGAAATACAAAAATGTTATCAGACATGAACTTTTCAAATCCAGAAAGTTCTGCCCCTGACAGGTCCAGCTATCTCATCCGCCTGTTTACAGCGGATAAACTGTCCAAGTTTAGTGGCACTGATCTATTGTAATTTAACAACGTGGCTGTCCCTGCCATACAACGGAAACCTTCGGGACATACCATGTGGCAATCAAGTTCATCCTCACCGTGCGGACAATCAGGAAGTCCATTACAAACTAGCTCAGGATGACGACAAACGTTGCTGACCCAGCAAGCGAAATATCTGGTACATGGACCAGTATGTAATATTTGCTCATCTTCGCCAGTAGGGCAGTCAGCGTTTCCATCACGAATGTAATGTTGAGGGATGCAGTAAGAGTTATAGCATTTTACATATCGCTGGGCATACTGAAATTTATCGCAGTCTTTAAGGTGTGACATGTCTCTGCACCCTATGATACCGCCGTATCTGTTTTTGATATAATGGCACTTGGGAGTCCAGATAAAATCTCCCAACGTATTTCTACAAGTGTTTGCAGGTTCCAGTTTTCCTTTTGTCTCATCCATTGGTCCTTCAGGTCCAGTACAGTCTATCACGCTATCGTTAAGACGAGACAACTCTACGCAATTGTCATGGTTGCAGATTAATGCACAGCTTGTGTTTCTTGATAGATACTTATTTGCAAGTAAATTTTCATCAGTCGCTCTAAAATGGTGAATGCCGTCCCCGTACATTAAACAATCGTCTTCTCCATCATTGATCCACTGAAGTGGTAGGCAGGAACCATCATAACAGTTTACACTGCTGCGAGAATGACCAAAGGAGCAGCTTACCTCTACAGTCTTTGATATTGTCACACTTAGATTTAGAGCTCTGCAACTTTTGTCCAGATGAGCAGTAGATATATCAAATTCCTTGCTATGAATCTTCACAATGAGTTCCCTTGCGTTCAAACAAGACATTTCATCTTGTCTGTTGCCGCAGTGATCAATGAAATCACAGATCATGCTATAGGAAACATATCTACGATCACCGGAATCTTCCCCACAGTCATAGATTGGGAAATCAATTTCGTATCTCTCAGAAATTGAAGAAAAGCTTGGTTTCCAACATTCCCAGCCACCGATATAATATTTCCTTGAAGCAGATTCAAAAATGTCCTTTGGAATGGGTGTAATCCTGAAAAAGTTAACATCGTCAACCCGTAGAGGCAGGACAACTTCACACAGAGATGAGGTAAATGCTTTTGAAAGACAGTCAATATTTTTCCATCCCTCCACAAACCACCCTTTGTTAGTGCTGATGTTCCGGGGCATGTTTGTGCTGTTACTATCAGTTGTCCAAATACTGGTAGACGTCAATATCCCACACTCACGAGACACGCATCCTGTAGAAGGTTTGCCAGGCCGCCAGTTATTGATCAACAGTGGGCGATATCTTCCAGGATTAGTTGTCACCCACTGGAATCGCTTTGCATTATTATCTAAGTCTCTTCGTAGGCCTATATTCAATGTAATACCATAATTTGCAGATTTTTCTGTTAATTTCCTTTTCTTCCTGTAATCCTGCACCATGTATTAAAAAAAATGTTATTTTCTCAAGGGTTTCAATTCCCCTTCTTCCCCCCCCCCCCCCAGAAAATCAGTATATGCTTTGCAGAAAGACATTCCTTCTACTGTCACTTGTTTTCCCGGGAGGAATGTGGAATCAACAAGCACATCTTCAAACTTATTATCTGTTGGGATTATTGACTGACTTATGTCTACACTCCTCCCTTCTGTCTTCCCTTCCATATATCTATTTCTTTCACTCTCTCTGTTATTCCCTCAACACATACTCCGACAACAGTTCCTTTCAACGATAAATAAAAGATTTATTAATAAAAACTATGTCTGGTGTATGTATGGACTGTGTAAGCGTAGTGGATAGTGTATTCTATTGTTAGTGCCAGAATGAACTCTGAATGTCTAGCAGCGGTGTCACATCTCGCCCACTCATTAAGCAAAACCACAGGACAGCACATCAAACAGGAAAGCTCTCACCCTGGATGATCCGTATGCTTGAGTCTGACGGTAAATCCGTTATTGAATGAAACAAAACTGTTCACCACTGGATCACTGTACAGTAATAATATTCCAGTAAGTTTATGCCTTTGCCCGAGTCTGTTTCATGAAGGTAATTATCCAACATCGGAAAAAACCACATCACCACAGTTCGGCATATTGTCGTTAATGAGTAGCAATGTTTTTACTTGTCTATTCTTTCTTCACTAGGCATACAAGACGTATGCAGTTTTATTCTTCTTTGCTTTCTGCAAACTTATATTCCTTTTTTCCTTATTACTGTGATTATCTGGATCTTCTTTTTCAAAGTTCCTTTAAAAGTATAGTTTATTTCTTCTTTGATCCTGTCTAAATTATTACTTGGTTTATTGGGGTATTTGCTCTCCCCACAAATGAAATGCCTTTAGTTTTATCTTCAAAGCTTTTCCAGCACACACGAAGTATGTGTCTATCTTCTCGTTATATCCGGATAGGAGTTGAACCTTATATATGCACTTATCCTCCTGGAATCGAAATACACTAGCGAATAACACACTAATATCCCATATTCGTTCAACCATTAGGGACGTGTATTACTTTCCCCACTCAGGAGCATATCTCATTCAGCCCAGTTTGGAACACACACTCACTAGAAACCTCAGTTGCTACTATTTATAACAAGTGTCCAATCCTACGCTGATTGTTTGATCTACCATCCTCAACCCTCATCTCTTGACGTATCCTGCCCATCAAAGCGGTGAAATCACGTAGTGGTTAGTTGTTCGTTTCTCTCCGTTGTCACGCTGTTCCCCTGACGCTGATACTTCAAAGCATTCTCCGTTCCCGTACGATTTCCCGTCGGCCGATACGAGCGGCAGCCACTGACCTCGGCACGTACCTGTATCCTATTTTTCTATTCGGAGGTCAATGATCTTTACTTTATTCCTCCTCTCAGAATGAAGTACGCAATTGTTAACCCTCCTCCTTCATTGCATTTTGATATGTAAGTTATCAAGGAATCACTAAGCTGCAGTTTTTCCGTGACATCTACCCAGCTCGTAACTCCAGTAGTAAAGATATAATAGCAGGACAAAATAAGTGTACTACTTTTATGCTCAAATCTATTCCACTTTCTAGAACACATGTTACATATGGCCATCAGTAGATATTGATGGAAGTTAGCGAGGTCCATGTTTGGTAAAATAATAGTGTCAGTCAAGTGTACAACGTCCTCCACAAGTTTATTCCCAGCAATCACAACAAATGTCTTCACGTCAGTATTTCTCCTCTGTACAATAGACGGTATGTTTCTTATTTCTTCTTGTGTAAGATTTGCTCCATTGACAAAGACAATTCCTACGTGATTTTTAATATTTCTTACTACATTCGTTTCCCGAAACAAACGTTCAACAAATTGTATTTTCAGCTATAGAATTGTACTTATATCTTTGGCTGGCATGTCTACATTCTCCACATCCCATTTAGCGTATGGATCATGTAAGGCATTAGGGGTCTGAAATGTCCAAGTTCTGACATCTATTGTGGCGTTGTTAGCAGTAAACTGATCAAGTACCACAGCTGCCATCCATCGACATTTCTTATTGTTGAGAACAGTCAGCTGAATAACCAATTGTTTTATTAAATTATGTTGCTTTTTCCAAGTTTGACCTTCTTCATACTCTAACAACGATAGTATATTTGCGTGATCGTAGATGCAATCCTTGAGTGGAAATTTTCTTTGTGTACTTCCAGACGTCACTGTAATTATGATTTACAAAAACACATTTAAGATCTATTTACATGTATGTTTGTTGATGACATGTGTGTTTTTGCAAATATTGTCAATCTACGGTTACGTAATTAGACTTAGAATATATATATATATATATATATATATATATATATATATATATATATATATATATATATATATATATATATATATATATATATATATATATATATATATATCGTGTACCACACTGACTCCGTGGCTAAGAGGTTACGGACGCAGTTCGTATTAATGCATACCCGAGTTTGAAATACAGCTGTGGGCGATTTGGCAGTAAACTACTGAACGTACAACTTGCCCAGGAATCACGAATAGCCAAGAAAAATGCTGGGGTTGACTGCTACGTCCTCTAAAGCAGGGGTGTCGAACTTAATCACTAAGAGGGCGAAAGCTCAAATCACACGTAATGTTGTGGGCCGAACAGGATAAACATTCAATAAGCCGAAAATTAAATCGTTTTTAAATATTAATATAAATTAAAACAGAAAAACATTTTAATAATAAAAAATCATTGGATACAAATTTTCACTTTTATGTCAATTTGGCAGAGCTCGATGTTTGGCATCGTTTCTTGGCTACAAGCTCGTTTATGTTGGGAGTATTGTTCTGTGTCATTGAGATTCTCATGATGGACTGCAAGTGTTCATCAGTGAGACGACGCCTGTGTGATGTTTTGTAAATCTTCATCACAGACAACAGCTGCTCACACAGAGCCGCATGTAGACGAAGCAGGAGCATCTCTTCAGGATTTAAATGAGTGAACTACAGGCCATATAGTGTCGCACTTTGCCTTTAGTGTCCCATTACACTGCAACTCTATTAACTCCATCTGCAAATTTACAGGTGCAGTTTCCACATCTATGGCAAATGGATTATGAAACAGCTGGAAATTACTTTTATGTGCTTCAAATTCACTTAAGCGCCGTGCGAACTCGGCGCTAAGTAAGCTAAGTTTTTCAGCAAAGTGTGCATTGGGAAACACCATATCGTTTTCTTGGTTTAACATTGCTTGGCAACAAGAAAAGTGAGACAGGCTGCACTGGTACATTTGTGGCTCCATAAGCGTAGCTTCACTTGAAATATCTTCACTGCATCATGCATATCAGTGATAAAGTGATCCCGTCCCTGGAGCTTCAGGTTCAGGTCATTGAGATGAGTGGTTATATCTGACAGAAACGCCAACTCATAATTCCACTTTTTATCCCCAAAACACTGGAATCTTTTCCTTTACTGTCCATGAATTGACACATTTCCTCGATCCGCTGGGAAAATTTACTGAGAACCTTTCCCCGACTTAGCCACCGCATCTCTGTATGATAAGGCATGTCGCCGAACGCCGACTCTATTTCCTGTAAAAGATACTGAAACTGGCGGTGATTTAAACCTTTGGTTCTGATAAAGTTGACGGTTTGTGTTACAGTGCTCATTACATCTTCCATGTTGAGGACTTTACCACACAGCGACCCTTGGTGTATGCTATCAATTCACCAGTGCATTTCTCCCGCATCTTTAACCGCATCGTTCCAACTAGTCCACTTTTTTCGCCACACATCGCCAGTGCTCCATCTGTTGTCAGTGCAACGAGTTTGTCCCAAGGCAGGTTCATGTTGGTTAAACTTTGACATACGTTGTTAAAAATGTCTTTTCCTGTCGTTGTCCCATGCATGGATTTCATGTCCAATATTTCTTCTGAAACATTTAAACTGGAGTCCACTCCACGGATGAACCCTGCGAGCTGTGCAGTGTCAGTTACTTTCATCGACAGCAAGGGAGAATGCAACAAAGTCTGAGCCTTTTTCGATCAGCTGTGTTTTCACATCAGTGGCCATCTCACAAACCCGATCAACAACCGTATTTCTGCTAAGGCATGCCTTTGAAAATATCTGCTTTTTGTCTGAACACAAGACGTCACACTTTCATCATGCAACGCTTCAAAAACTCTCCTTCTGTAATTGGTCGGCCTGATTTTGCGATCTCCTCCGCCACAATAAAACTTGCTTTCACAGCAGCTTCAGTTTGTGATTTTGCTTTGTTGAAAAACATCTGCTATGATGTAAATGCATCTTCATTTCTTCTACCTTCTGTAGCTTCTGCTCTGCATTCAGTCTGTTTAACTTGTCTTGATGTTTAGTCTCGTAGTGCCGTCTCAGATTATATTCTTTGATCACAGTAACATTATCTCCACAAATTAGACACACAGGTTTATCGCCAATATCAGTAAACATATATTCAGCGTCCCAGCGGCTTTGAAAGGTTCTGTTTTCAGAATCAACTTTTCTCTTGGTCATTTTAAAGGCTAGCTTTGATTTTAAAAAGATTGTGCTTTTACCCACAGACGCCAGGTTAGCCGTAGCGGAAAAAGGTGATGTAATATCCGGGCACTACACTACTTTCATTTCTTATGCGCCAATCACAAACGAGCAACTGAACGTTGCTAGGTCACTGTAACGACGAACATCCACTCATTATAAAAATTTTATTTTCACTTATTCTGATCGAAGCGAGAACGCTCTCATGTAGCCTATCATTCGGCAAGGCTGCTATTTAGGAAATTTGATTTGAACTTTACATCGTTGCCATTAAAACATATTTTGGCTTAAAATTCTCTCTCGGACCGAATATATGTGTGCGTCGGTTTAGACCTCTCGGGCATGACATGATTGTACGCCGGGCCTGGTGTGGCCCGCGGGCTTGAGTTTGACAGGTGTGCTCTAAAGGATATGCAACTAACTTTTTTTAACCACGCCGTTAAGGGTGTATGTTCACATGGTTCACCATCTCATTCAACAGCGTGAATAGCTAGTTATGAGTTCTGCATTAGGTGTGCGTTCTAGCCACGTCCATGAAGTGAATACATTCTTAGGATGGTGAGGAATTTTGCCACTAGGTAAATTGGGTGATGCGAAAGGCAGTAATAGTGATACGTTATTAGCGTGAGCTAGGCAGTAATGTGTTGTTTGCTTAGCTAGTAAATGCTATAATGGATGCCTTACATGAGTGGTGTTTCTTAATTCCTGTAATCAAGGTGTTTGTATTTCCATTGGGAGATGAGGGTAAGTATTTGCTAAGTTGGGTAACCAGTGTTGTTCCACCTTTATATAGAAATGTTTTGTATTTTCTTGATAGAGGTAGATAGTAATTATCTGTGGATTTCTGAGGTCAATACTTGTTTATATACCGGAGTGACTAAGCGTGACCGATCGTGCGTATGTCTGCCAGACCGACTGGTTAGTCAGCCTGTCCAACCGACTAGTTGTGTAGCGTGTACGACCAAAGTGATTGTGCGTGACCGAGGGTTGAATTACCATACCTGACTGAGAGCGAGGCGACGCTCTGTAATCGAGGCCGTTGCGCTAATGAGGATCGGAACTTCGAACAGAACCTTGTCTGTCTCTACATTTCTTTTGTTCTAATAACCCTTACTCTGTATGTGGGATAACGTAACCACTAGGATGTGGTAGTATATCCAAGCCATTTAAGCCGCCTAGGGGAAGGGACTGGAGATTTACTGGATGAGGGGCTGGATGCCACTCGACACTGGACGACGTGGCCTAACGCCACGGAACAAGGTTCTCTTTTGCCACAGCAACTGTGGGGAAGATTACTAGGTGGATGGCCACCATCTCTGTGATAGACCTGCATAGACTTGACCGGCATGGGTGAAGGTCAATGAATAAGGGTCAAACCTGTTCTGGGACAGAGATCCCAGGACGAGAAAGCTGTTGCTTTGTTTGAGTTTGTTAATTAGTTTTAACAATTCATGTAGATAATTTATTAATGTGAGATAGTCATTAATGAGTTATGTTTTATAAATGAATCAATGCGTTAAGTGATCAATTCATTGTTGAGTTGTATGAGTGAGGAGGATATGTCCGGCTGGGAACCTCCTAGATAATGTAATCTCTACACTGAAAGTGAAGTAGGTGTATTTTATTATTGTGGTTGGTTAGCTTAGGTGGAGGAGTAAAAGGACACCAGGTAGAGGATACCATGACAGAGTCAAACAGTCTACTTTGATGCTATCGGGCCAGTTGTGCCCGGACGAGTTACTTGACTATATACTTGTGAACTATTGCTTTCTCTTGCACCCTCATGCCTGTACCTTGTAGTTCAGAGTTGATCTATGATGTTGATGATCTTATATAACATATATGACATATGTATATTCCTCTGATTCATGAGTCAAAGTTGAGATGCATGGTAGTCTTAAGTTGTACCCAGGTACTCACACCGACCTCCATGTTTCAGGATCTGTTATATATCTAGTAAAGAAACGATAAAAGTAGTGGAATTTCAATTGCGCTTGCGCTCCCACCTATGCTACACCCTTCATGTGTCTTCACAAAGTCGGACTAGAGTCAAGCTCAACAGGGTCTACTTTTATCGTTTTTTTATCGTTTCTTTACTTATTCAGTCTCTCGGTAGAGATTTGTTCGCAGCAGACGAGCAAATCTCCGGCGGGCCTATTCTCGCTGGTCGCGAGATCCGCACAGTGGAAGTATGGGAGATTTGCTTGCAAATAGACAGGCAATATCTCCTGCGGTAGCTATGGCGGACCTATTCCCGCTGGTCGCGGGGACCGCTATAAGTCAGGTGGGGAGTCTGACGATAGTGCACGCTTTACACAGGTCCGGACACTTGTGATTGACAGATGTGCGCGCCCTCATGGTCCGGGCTCGTACAAGGCCCTCACCTGTGGGACATGGCTGAACGTCTCTAAGCCGGGTCCCTTGGGTGTCAGGGTCTGGCCATAACTCGCCACCGGCTCGTGGTGGTGAGGTCTCGGTGGATTGACGCTGAGCCGCCAGCGTCTGCAGCCTACCTTGTGCCAGACGTATTGGTTACCCATTCCTCTGGAATACACAAGACTAGGCCGAGGGAGGGGTCATGTCGTTTGGGCATCACATGATCTCTGAAGCTCTGCCCAGACATTGTGATGGAATATTGGCCACATTCCACTCACATACTTTAGTCTGTCAAGACTGCAAGGTGTCTACTACGATATATCTAGTGGAGATTCATGAGTTCAACCATAAACTCACAGGGACCAGCTCACTCCAGTGCCAATCTAATGATGTGTAAGGCGTTACTGGGAGCGGTCATATGAATCTGTCAGAGTCAACGCATGAGAGCAACTGAGTGTAGAATGATACGGTGGGTCTACACTACGACCACCGCTATGAATCCGACGTAGATTTAGTCAAGCGATCCAGGTAGGGTCCAAGACTGAAGCGTCTTTGGAGTCGCACCGGTAAGATACTGGTGCAGTTCTACGAGTACTCAAGAATTACTTGTGAACTCTCAATGATATGAATTCCAATTGTGTATTGATGAGAGTGAATGCTGTTTATCAGTCACGACAATGGCCAGTTTATTATGTTTCCGGCCCGGCTGGGTCGTCATGGGACACATTGTATAAACTCATATTAAGTACTGTGTGAATCTACAGTTGTGAACCGTACTGAAACCGAAACTTGGTCAAGAGACCTAAAACAGTGATTTGCCAGGCTTGTGAACGCCGGAGTGACATTCGTGTTTGGGTAGGGATCTACCCCATTCCTAGGTGTTGGTGGACAATGATAGTATCAGTGTGAAGGTAGTAGATACCTACAGAATTGTGCATATTAGTGTCAGTGTGAAGGTAGTAGATACCTACAGAACTGTGAAGAACAGAGACATGTGAATTAGTTGAGTTCTTCCATTCTCCTGTTGGAGCATTCAATTGTGCCAATGTTGTTATATGGAGCCAGGGCTCCAGTGATAGGTTGCAGACAGTTTTCCCATTAACTTGAGAAGTCGAACAGCAACCAGGCTCTTAGATACGACTATAGTGCTATAGTACTTTTCTTCAGTTTGGTTCATCTAGACGTCATCTGCGGAGTGGAACTTGAGTTATTACGTCATCGATGGATGACTAGTGAACTTTGGTAGCGTGTCAGTCAGGCATTTGTCATACGCCTGACCAGTCCGAGATCTTACTCAGTGGAAGGAGATAACTTCAGACGGGACTACGCCTTGGAGTTTCTTTGCACTGGAGGTTCCTCGGGTGAGTCGTTAGCCACGACGGGACGACAGCACGAACTGAAGTCACATGCTCCGTGATGAAGACTGATCATCCAGAGATCTTCTTGCTGTTCTCAGCAGCTATGTACATACTGTCTTCTATCCAGGCTTTTCAGCCATCCCTCTGTTAGTTCAGTTGACGTATTCAGAAATTAAATGTTGCTTTGTTAGCTATGGCTTTGAGTGCTAGTATGACTGGTGTCTTGTCCGAGCCCGCTGTTGGTAGGAATCCATAAGTGGGGAGGGAAGGTTCAGCTGTCCCGGCTTGTGTGAGGCCTTGTAGATTAAAGTCCTATTGGGGTGGTCGGAGCAAAGGCTGGGGATATTAACTATAGTAACATACCTGTCCAAGCCTCGGGGGTCTTGTTACACATGTGCAGGATTGTACATACTGATTGCTGTTTCTAAGGGACATTTGAATATTTACAATCGGGTAACTGTTTGTAAAACTACTGAGCGTAATCTTGCCAAGAAATCAACAATCAGCTGAACGATGCTGATGTTGACAGCGATGTCCTGTAAAGGATACGCAAAACATTTTTTAACTGTTTGTAAACCATGCAAGTCGCATAAAAGCTATCTAACGTGTTTGAAATTTTCACTTCAATCAACTCTGGGCACCTGGTTTTCCCATTGACCCCAGGGTCAGTTAAGCCTACATATTCCTGGTTTTCTCTATACAGTATGTACGTAGTTGACACAGAAGCATGTCGGCGTGCCATTTGATATTTTCCGTTTTGTTAGTGTCAGTTCTTGTGCCTCTCGTAAACGCCGCTTTTGGTTGTGTTTGATTGTACTTTCAGTCCATCTATTCATGTTTCTCTTCAACTTGTCCAGTCCATCTATTCATGTTGCTCTTTAAATCACCCAGTCCATCTATTCATGTTTCTCTTTAAATCTTCCAGTCATTTATTCATGACTCCCTTTTCAACTCTTTCATTCCATGTATTCATGTTTCTCTATAAATCGTTAAGTCCATACATTCATGTTTCTCTTTGAATCTTCCAGTCCATCTATTCATGTTTCTCATTAAATCTTTCAGTCCATCTATTCATGTTTCTCTTTAAATCTTTCAGTCCATCTATTCATGCTTCTCTTTGAGTCTTCCAGTCCATCTATTCATGTTTCTCATTAAATCTTTCAGTCCATCTATTCATGCTTCTCTTTAAATCTTTCAGTCCATCTATTCATGTTTCTCTTTAAATCTTTCAGTCCATCTATTCATGTTCCTCTTTAAATGTTCCAGTCATCTATTCATGATTCTCTTTTTACCTCTATCAGTCCATCTATTCATGTTTCTCTTTAAATCTTTCAGTCCATATATTCATGTTTCTCTTTAAATCTTTCAGTCCATATATTCATGTTTCTCTTTGAGTCTTCCAGTCCATCTATTCATGTTTCTCATTAAATCTTTCAGTCCATCTATTCATGCTTCTCTTTAAATATTTCAGTCCATCTATTCATGTTTCTCTTTAAATCTTTCAGTCCATCTATTCATGTTCCTCTTTAAATGTTCCAGTCATCTATTCATGATTCTCTTTTTACCTCTATCAGTCCATCTATTCATGTTTCTCTTTAAATCTTTCAGTCCATCTATTCATGTTTCTCTTTAAATCTTTCAGTCCATATATTCATGTTTCTCTTTGAGTCTTCCAGTCCATCTATTCATGCTTCTCTTTAAATCTTTCAGTCCATCTATTCATGTTTCTCTTTAAATCTTTCAGTCCATCTATTCATGTTCCTCTTTAAATGTTCCAGTCATCTATTCATGATTCTCTTTTTACCTCTATCAGTCCATCTATTCATGTTTCTCTTTACATCTTTCAGTCACTGTTAATCAGGTTGCTGTGGAACTGCAAACCTAACTCAAACGCATTAGCTGGGGCAATGGTCAACCCAACAAAGGCAACAGTGACATGGTTCTCTTTGAATAATCATATTGTCAACACGCCAACACCAACTGTTAATCTGTGTTCAGAGAATGTAGAAAGAGCGCAGGAAATAAATTACCTGGGGATACGTTTTGATCGAAGCCTTGCTTTAATGAACATATAGACCAGGTAATAACAAAGGATAGCGGGGTTTGTCTGCGATGCGGGTGACAGCGGCAGCAAACTTAGCAGCGCCATCTATGCCTCCTATACGAGGGGCTGGTCATGTCTGTTTTTGAGTATGCGATGGCGATCCTGACTCTCAGCCGTAAGCATATAGAAAGGATGGAAAGGATACAAAACGAAGCTATGCGCATTACTCTTGGATGTACAAGAGATACAGCATGCAGAGTGATGCGCTACCTTCTTGATTGTCCAACCACACAAGACAGATTATAAATTTTCTGAGCACGTGCCTACCTCAGAATCAACGCAAACACACAACATCAACTGCATAGTGAAATTAGGAAGGTGAAGGGCAGCAGGTTAAAAAGAGGAAGGTCTTGGATGAGTCAAGCGGAAGACATTCTTCAACAGGTGTGTTCACTGGAGCACTTAGAACCTGGCGAGGAGTGGGTGCAAGCGCCAACAGATTTATGTACGTCCTTTTCAGTTTGAATTCAACTAGACAGAAAATGTACACAAGAACATCCGGCTGCTGTGGAGGCGGAAGTACAAGCGTTGATTTTCGTGGATTCGTTAGACGGTGATGCTGTCATTTACACAGATGGGTCGGTCGTCCGACATGTGAGAAGCTCATGGGCCTTTACGGCGCGGACCGGAGGGGGAATTGTGAAGGAGGACTCTGGTGCTTTTGTTGAGACCACAAGTAGCCTTACTATAGAAGTCATGGCAGTAAGTAAAGCAATAACATGGCTCGAGACACAGACATTCACTAATAGCATGTGTCCTTAGCGACTCAATTAGCATGCTCAAGAGGACAGAGACGGGGTGGATCCGAAGAGAATGGTTGCTGTCTCTGGAGCGGTCTCGGCTGGCAAAGATTAGTTTCATCTTCGTGCCAGGGCATGCGGGAGTACAAGGAAATGAACGGGCTGACATTCTGAATGCACTACGAGAAGTAAGACTTTTGCGCGAACCAAGTGATGACTGCGAATCTACAACCATGGTCAGACTGCGAGAACAGCAAATTAAAAGAGGTGTGGCCAAGCAAGAACTCTACGCGAGAAGCCAAAGAAGATTGATAAACCAGCACAGAACTGGTGTCGTTAGCCGCTACACGCTGCGGGATTTGCTGAGGAGGGGATCCGAGCACTTATGGACTGAATGGTTCGATATACAATGAGGATGATCTGTCGACTAACTAACTAACTAACTGTCTTTCAGTTCATATATTCATGTTTCTCTTTAACTCGTTCAATCTTATCTAATAATGTTTCTATAGAAGTTTCTCAGTCCAGCTCTTCTAGTTCCTCATCAAGTCTTCAGTTCCTAGAGAATTTCCCAGCATAATGCCAATAGGTACAATAACCACATTAACATAAGCGTAAGGACCTTACTTTCAAAAAAAGGCTTGGTAAAATATGTAGTCAGAGCACATGTGGATGTTCAAATCAACAATAAACAACGAAAGGGTATTAAATTATTCATAAATATCAATGACAGGGACTGCAGTAGAATAAAATAGCACATCAATTCCGAATGGATGGACTCGGGTGGTGGCAGAACAGTACTAAAGTATTCATAACCATCAAATATCATTGGCAGGGAAATAAATAGTATAAAATAACACATCCATTCTAAATGAATGGATTCAGAAAGTGACACACCAAAGCATGAAAGCACAGACCAAAGAGGTATTCATGAACTGTTTGGCAGTGTTGTATGCAACTGAATCCGAGATAACTGGGTATCACAGATTGGAGCAGCAACATCGGGTACAATTAGGGATGTCAAAAATGTCAACACAACATCCACACATGTTTGAGAAACTGATAAAAACGCTATTTATTGGACAATTTATTGGTTGACCATCCATAAATAGAAGAGAGATCAAGTAAAAACGTGATAGAAATACAATGCCAAATGTAGAATATTAACATCAAACATGTAATAGTGTTAAATTAATTTCAGTAGTTAAGAAAATAATAAGGACACGTACTGTACATGTGCATTTCTAAAATATGTTTCATCAGATATTTAGAAAACAAACTTCCATACCCTGGGAATGATAAAGTCCTCGTATACATATATATATATATATATATATATATATATATATATATATATATATATATATATATATATATATATATATATATATATATATATATATATAATTTCAGCTCTATACCCCAATTGAGTATAGGCGTCAAACAGTTCAACCCAACACACCAATACCTTCTATTTACAGCTATCCCATGCAGCCCTGCTCATGTCTTTCCCATATTTTTGTTCATTTCTCTTTCAACTTCTCTTCTCCGTGATTTCTTATGTCTTCCTCTATGTCTTTACCCTTTGGTTCCCAAGCCAAGTCGTTTCTAGTTATACTATTCTCGGGTTCTCTCATTGGCATGGATTACGCCTATCCGATGCCAGAGTTGTTCTTCTCCTCTGTGTTTATTGGTATTTGTCTAGTTCATTCCATGAGCTCCACGTGTGTGATTTTATCATATCGTTTTATTCCTTCAATTTAGCGCAGGCACCAATTAGTGAATGTTTGTAGTTGATCGCTATTTTCTATGTTTCTGATCCATACGTCACTATTGATCTAACGTTAGAATTGAGTATACTAAGTTTGGTGCTGGATTTAATTTCTGTTGACTTTCAAACATTTCCTAGTATTATAAAAGTTCCTCTAGCCTTCTGTATGCTTATTCTGCTATCTGTGTCTGTTCCATCCCTATTTGTATACATTACTACCTAAGTAGGTGTATGATTCTATCTCTTGAAGTGAGATGTTCCCAAAAGATTCATTCGTTATCATTCGTTTGATTTATTCTCTTTATCAGTGTCTTTTCTCTATGAAGATGTATGTGTGTGTGAAAAGAACGAGTAACTTTTGATATGATTTTTCGGGACAGAACTCCGAAACGTATTCCACTTTCATTGATCTTACAAAGGCTTTTGATACAGTCAGCAGAGAAGGACTGTAGAAGATTATAGTGAAATATGGCTGTCCACGAAAGTTTGTCCAAATAGTGCGGCTATTTCATGATGGTATGCAGGCAAGAGTACAGGAAAATGTTGAATTGTCTGAGCCCTTTCTTGTCACCAATGGAGTGAAGCAAGGATGTGTCCTGGCACCAACACTGTTCAACCTCATGTTTTCAGCTATGCTAACGAATGCCTTCGAGAACAACGACATTGGCATAGACATCAACTACCGCAAGGATGGAAAATTGTTCAATCTCACTGGCTGAAAGCTAAAACCAAAACTAATAGCGACACCGTCAGAGAGCTACTGTTTGCTGATGATTGCGCTCTATATGCCACCTTAGAGGCAGACACGCAACACAATGTTTCAGTTTTCGCATATGCCTGAGCTAACTTTGGGCTCAATATCAACTTGGAGAAGACAGTCGTTATGTACCAGCCAGCTCCAGGGATTAATCACACCGTGCCGAATAGCAAGGTGAATGGTCATGGACAAAGTGTTGTGTACAAATTCACCTATCTTGGCAGCACTGTATCATAAGCTGCCACAATTGATGACGAAGTGAATGAAAGAATCTCCAAAGCCAGCGCGGCCTTTGGCTGACTGTATAAGAATGTGAACGTCAACAAAGCAATTGTATTATCCACACTGCTATATGCTTGTGAAACTTGGGCTGTTTATCAGCGATACGCTAGGAAATTAAACCACTTCCACACAGTCTACCTAGGAACCTATTGAAGATTAAGTGGCACGACAAGATCCCAGACACTGAAGCCCTAGAAAGAGCGCCCATGCCCAGTATCCACATTCTACTGATGAAGAATCAGATTCGCTGGGCTGGTCACTTAACTGGCATGTCAGATCACAAGCTCCTTAAACGAATTTTTTACGGCGAGCTGCTTTGTGGTAAACGCTCCCAAGGTGGCCACTGGATACCCTTTAAAGACACTCTGAAAATCTCACTGAAAGCTTATGGACTGCATCGTGATACCTGGGAGACTGCTGCCAAAGACCGAAATTCGTGGCGTACATCATTACATAAGGGTGCAGTCACGTGTGAAGCAATCAGGACTGCAAGACCTGTGAAGAAAAGGCTGGACAGAAAAACCACTGCAGGAGACCCTCCTCTTGGAACATCAAGCATTTGTAACAGAGTGAACGGTTAAACGATGATATCAATAGATGACATTGAAGCCTTGGATAGTGTAAACGGCTTTTATTAACTGTAATTATAAAGTTGATATAGCTTCATGAAAAACACACCCGGACTAACCATAGGTTGAGCTGGAACTGTTTATATTTTTGATGTCACCCGTGAGCTTCCCTAGAAATGGTGCTTTCAATAGTGCTCACGGGTGCGACATTTCCTAACCCTTCTCTATTTCCCCCTAACTATCTATAACAGAGATGGAGCTCTGTTATACTCTTCCCCTTCTTTAAAAAGACTTTTCTCAAAAGTCTTAACCCCTAACCCCCTTATTCTAAACATTCTTTCCCTCATCAACACCTTAACCCCCAATATTCTTTTTCCAAGCCATCCCAAACTAACTCTATCTTAAGTAACTACTTTCACTTTTACTAATTCTCCACTTGTCTCTTATCATTGTCCCATATAGCAAATCGCTATGAATTTATACTTCTTCTTCGTTTCTGACTCTAAGATTTTATTACAAAAATGCTCAGTTTTATACAACACATCATACCTTTTTGAAATACTTCTTCTTCTCTTCATAAGCAATCTGCTTAAACCTTCTTATCACGATCTCAAAAAATTCAAAACGCCGTACTCTTCTGATACTACCTCAAACTCCCTATTGTCATCACTAACAGTATTACCTCAACATTACTACTTCTCCACTTTCAACCAACCTGAAATCACTCGCACACGATAGGAAGACAAAGAATCGGTGCGCACCGGAGATTCAAAGAAGTAGAACTCTTCCTCACAAAAACCACACTCACCTAAACCACACTCACCTTTACTCCCCTATGTCACCTGAGACTTTATGTAATAAAGTCTAAAACAATTATATATCTTCCACAGTTCACTTATACCACTTATTATGGCAACAGTTTACGCTGCTATCTACAGCATCAAACACCAACCATCAAAAATATTATTCACTCCCAAATGTCTATATATTACAGACAGTACACAAATCAAAAAGGTCCGTCATCCCTCAAGACCTCTTTCCCCATTATACACATCACCTCACATAACTAATCTTCTCCTATACCTCACTCAGAATTCCCTCTTAATCTCGCCGAAAACCCACTAATGTCCATTTATTATGGGCATATCTCCTGAACCTCAATTTATGCCGTTATCAACAGCAACAATATACCGCCACTGAACTCATGTCTGTGACTGCTTGCAATCAACGTTATTCTTTCTCAGTCCATATATTACGGACCCCCAAAACCTCTTGGCATTATATCTATGTTCGCTGTGATCACTCCACACTGACAATGTCCATTTTTCACTAACATACTTACTTCCCTTTACTATTGTATCCACAGTTTATAAAAAAAACATGGCATTCAATTCATGTTTTACTATTATAAGCGTTACCCATATCTACTTCTTCTACAAACCAGCCATCTCGTATTGCTTATGAAAGTACATCATGGCTCTAAATCCATGTTCACTTCCGACCCCATGGAAACCATGTTTTAAACTTTCCCCACATTTACCCCACTGCTATAGACGTTAGTCACGTTAATCTTTTCTTCCACAATATGGCATCCAATCCATATATATTCAATCAATGCTGACTTAATGCAGCTCCTATTTTTAACTCCCCCAATTAGTAACCCCATTTAAATATGGCTTATGTTTTCACAACTTCGTAGCCATGTAATTAACATCCCTATTCTAAATTATCAACGCTGATTATCACAGCAATCTTACTAACAGAATATACTCATGGACTTATTATTCACAAAGAGAATGTGTCTCTCTACTAGACCTCAGTAGTTTATTAACTATTTTCTGAACGAAGAGCTTTATATAAAGCCCCGTGTATTGCTTTTATACTGGACAAAACCATAACTGTTTGTGAACTAAACTTAACTTAACCAATTTCCAACTTATTTATAAACAAGGTAATTCTTATTCAACACACAAGACAATTCACTTAAATGAGTCAAGCAAAATAAAATCACAACAGGACATCATACCCCCCCCCCCCAAGTTATTAAATATCATTTCTCTTTCCCCTCATATCAAATAAAGGCAATCAAGCAATTCAAAAATAATATAACATACATCCTATCAATTGTTAGTCACTTTTACGGACTAACAATAAATTATTTATCTATTAAGAAAACTCAACAAATTCAATTTTAAAATCAAATGTCAATCATTCTACAAAACCAAGTCAATTAAAAAATACTATAACATATCATATATGATGCATTGAAAGCTCAAATTCAATAAATACAACTGTCTTCTCGCTAAAGAGAAGTTTATCCCCAACCTTTATCAAAACAATAATTCACATAGAATTGACTACTTAAAGTAACCAAGCAAGATTGGCCTCCTATACGAAGCAATGTAATACATATCTATTCACTACAAGCGCTACTCTTACAACCGTAATAAAAACGCTCAATGCTAGGCCAATTAACCTGCATTAATCCCACAATATATATATATATATATATATATATATATATATATATATATATATATATATATATATATATATATATATATATATCTGTTGCCTACAGACTATATTCTCATCCTAACGTAGAACAATATCTGTTCTCTCAACAAAAGTCATTAATCAACAAATGACTGTACCTTTTTCTGGAAGTCAAACGTTGATTATCTCCCCTCGCAACTTTCCATCTTTTACAAACTAACTCCTAACACATCACAATATTTGCAATATAAATCTAAACAACTGCTGTAAACTATGGCTCAAATCACTTCACCTCGTACTAGTGTGGCGACTATCTCAATGTACCACCAGTCATCTATCTACTAATAGAACCTGTGGCTCGGCACACTAGTTGTAATCCCTAGATTTGCACCAAGAATTACTACAACTTCTTAATCATTACCGTTAACTACGGTATCTCCACCATGCTACATCCAACAACAAAAATGTCTATTTACCATCGACTCCACCAATACATCTACCTACTATATTTGTCAATAACTAATTCTAATTTTAAGTCTCTCGTCTACCCGACGCAACTAACCAACGTATCAGTACTTTCCAACATCTCACCACAACTACTCTAAGCTATCCTCAAGTCTCTCCTAGCGTTATCACACCGTGATGATAGTCAAACCAGTCACACTTATTGGAACACAGTCTATAGTGCTCTATTTATAATGCTCCGATATTCATTTAGCTAATCTTGTTTACCTCACTATCTTTCACTCCTCCTCCTATTTATCGGGACTCTTTCAGAAACAGCAAACCACACCACATATTACTATCGACAGACCTCACTCCGATTGAGCAAACCATCTTCTCTCATTTCTCAGTATCAGGCATTCATGCTTCGACATGTCCCTGCTAACAATACCAAATCTGTTTTATGAAACGTCGTTCAAAATGTTAACTCTCTTTTTGTCAGCCTGTCATAAAATTTTCATCAATTCTATCTAACACCACCCATTCCAAACAAAAGACATCACACCTTTCAAATCACCTACTTTAACAATTCAGCACAAGCAAAACAGAGGCAACAACTATAACCAAAGAAGAACAAACAACCACAATTCAGCTAAACGAACGTTTCTCGAAACAAGTAAAGAGTCTCAAGTGCCTAGAAAGTATAATATCATCAAATGGCAAACCAGAAAACGAGATTGAAAACAGGTGCAATAAGGCTAATCAACTCACTGGACAAATGGCATCAATACAAAAGAACAAACATGTATCAATAACTACTAAGCCTAAGCGTGTCGATCACTTCCACAGACAGTGACACCAGATATACCAAACGCCTCGTACATGCATACGCTACTAATCACCGGACATCGTTCTATCCATACACTTCCTTCTTCAGCACGACGCATCACACATGTTTGTCTACACTTTTACTCACGCACGAACAACCCTAACCAGACGAATCACTTCAATATTCAACATGACTCTCACTATTCGACTGCTTTCTTACTTCATTCTCAATCATCATAACCCCACTACTCTCCGTCCTACTTAATTCTCTACGTCAAACCACTTCGCCAGTCAACTACTCACTCACTTCATCCCACACTATTAATGAGTCAGCTTCTCTCAACGTATTTCGTCACGTCACTTGTCGGTCAATCTATCAAACTTAGCCTCTTCAATATCTGTAAGCGTAAATAAATCAGGTCTGGAAAGCATATATTCTCTAACCTCCCTCTTTAGTTTCTTCTTCTTAATAGTCCACTCGTCCTCTGAATCATCAGTATCTATAGTTATCCCACCAATCTGGTTTTTACTATAATATGCGGTAGATGTGGAAACATCCTCTCCATAACCTGAACTCCCACACCTAACATTCCTACACCATTTAGGGATTAAATTAATGTCTATACCTGAGGAACTTGACATACCAGTCGTCGTACCTCTATTAACTATCATACTATTCGTATTTCTTTCTCTAATACTTTTCCTCATCTGTCTTTTGCCGTCGTTGGTTTTCGTCTGTCTACCTTCCTTTATTTCATGAGGAGTTTTTATAATTTCTACCAACTCAGTTTGACTTGCTTTTGTTATCTTGTTGGCTGGCTGTTTCTGGACTTTCTTTTCTACTGTATCAACCTGTGTCTGTGTGTTCTGTTCTACCACTTCAATCACCTGCGTCTGAGTCTCTTGGTCTATTTTCCTTATTAATACTGTCGTCTTCTTTTCCTGTTTAACAGTCAGATTCGCAACCACCTTAGGAGTAGTTGAATTCCTACTTACGTTTTCTATTCTGTTCCTTGACCCTGACTTTAAATACTGTCTCTGTCTTTGCTCAAACCAATAGTCCCGTCTTTTTCTAGCAGTCTTGCTATGGGATGGCCAATTCCATAATTTATTGGAAAGGTCTCTCTCAGGGCCATTCCTGTGCCTATGACACTTATACCAGTCCGATTTTTTCACTATTACGTCTACTCTCACCGTCTTTTACCCTATAAACATCAGGCCTTGGTTCGTCATAACCAACCGCATAATCAGAACCATATTGTCTTCTGTCTTTATTAAATAGTGGCTGTCTCCTGTTATTCTTTCTTACTCTATTGCAGTCTACCTTAAATCTATAAGGCTCTTGTCTAGTCGTTCTTCTCTGCAACGTTTCCACAAAATTCTCTACTTCACTAACTGCCACTTTTAACTCTCCTAACCATGCACTGATATGTTTTAATTCTGTATGTAGGTAGTTCATCCTAATTTCTCTGTAATTTATCTCAAGCCAGAACAATATACCTACTTCTTCTTCTATATATTTCTTGGTACTTGTAAGAAAACCTCGTCTTGAGCTCTGCCTGTTGCCGTCTCTTGTTGTTTCACGACTGTGTTGAGTCTATCTATCACTGTGCCTACTCCAGTCAAAACATGTGCTAATGAACCTTGTTCTTCTGCCATACTGAAGTATTTTGCTACACCACTTATATAAGCAAAAAATAAAACAATCAATAACCATTAATATACACTCTTAATTTAACTAAAGGACGTAATCTAATAGTTCTTTTCTTAAAAAAAAATGAGTTCACATTAATCAATAATTTTTCTATCTAATAGAAAAAGTTATTTGGATTACCCTTTTCTTGTTGAAACTAATTTTCCAATGGTCCAAACGAAAATCAACTCTTACATATTCTTCTCGACGTCTATGCTCTTGTATGCCGAGACTGAGAGGCACGGTATCTGGCACCCAAGTACTTGAACAAGGATCAACAAGGCGGCTTCAGTACCCCGTAAGGATCAATAAGGCTCGATAAGGCTCGACAAGGCTCGATAAGGTTCGACAAGGCTCGACAAGTGTAGACTTCACCACCGAAAGAGCGAGTATGTCGTTTTCTTCATTCCATCATGACACTTTCAAATTTATGGCTGCTCTTTCCGCTCGAGGGAGTGCAGATCTGGACGAAAAATTTGGCACTTCTGGACGCCTTGAAATGGCTCGATCTGGCAATTAAAGCGACTTAAGTAGGGTCCTTTCTTCAACAGGACGGCAACCCAATTTGCCTACCCGTTTCCAAGAGTTCTACATCAACGTAATCGCTTAACATTTTGATAATCAATCGCCAGAGTTCAAAACACTTATGATCAAGCGAAGTAATTTTTCGTTAGAGGTTTTCTCGTTATTTGAGCTGCTGATCCAAACGATTTTTCGGTTTTGATTCCGTAAAGCAAGGTCAGATTCAACAATGATAACAACTCCTGATCTCCTCTCAAGCGACGACCAAGGTCATATGCTGGTTCAAGGGTAACGGCTCTTGTAAAACATATTGAGGCTCAAAGCAACGGTTATTCTGGAACATGATGGCAAGCATTATTTTGATACACAGCTTATAATTCCCATATGTATGGCGGACTCAAAAAACACCAGCCAGGTCAGCGCAGTATTTGATCAGAGACGCACTATGTAGCGAAGATTTGATCAGAGACGCTTTGATAGTACTGTGTAGCGAAGATTTGATCAGAGACGCCGCCTTGTTGAATTTCTCTGCAAGCGACAATTTTCAGCTTCCATTATGCCGTGGTATTGACGAAAATAAAGAAACAGCCATGTTTCTGTTCTGGAGGCAACTTACATTCCGCGACAAACCATGAGCCGCATCCTGGTCACTGGCTCCATTTTCACTCATGTAACAGAGTGAACGGTTAAACGATGATATCAATAGATGACATTGAAGCCTTGGATAGTGTAAACGGCTTTTATTAACTGTAATTATAAAGTTGATATAGCTTCATGAAAAACACACCCGGACTGACCACAGGTTGAGCTGGAACTGTTTGTATTTTTGACGTCACCCGTGAGCTTCCCTAGAAATGGTGCTTTCAATAGTGCTCACGGGTGCGACATTTCCTACCCCTTCTCTATTTCCCCCTAACTATCTATAACAGAGATCGAGCTCTGTTATACATTCTTTGCCCACATTGTCAAAGAACATTTCGAGCCAAAATAGGCCTTATCAGCCATCTTAGAACTCACGGCTCCATACTTTAAACCTCACTGGATGAAATAAATGGTCATCATCATTCTTAAAGGGCAAACAACACACACACACACACACACACACACACACACACACACACACACACACATATATATATATATATATATATATATATATATATATATATATATATATATATGTATATATATATATATATATATATATATATATATATATATATATATATATAATGTGCCATGCCGGAAAGCGTGGGCCGTCATGACTCGCCATTTCACTCGATCACCAGAGTCGTGAATCAGCTCAGTGTTCCTGTCTCGTCCATGCCATGTGGCCAAGCCATCCAGGTATTTTCCTCTCGGTCTTCCTCTGGGTCTGTTCCCTTCGATCTTGCCAGTTGTCACACTAAGTTCTCCAATCCATTTCTTCTCATAACATGTCCAAAAAATTTTGACTGTCTACGTCTAATTTCTCTAATCAATTTACGATTTTCATTTGTCTCCTGTAGAACTTGGTCATTGGTTTTTCTATCTGTCCATGGTATTCTTTGCATTTTCCTCAGAAACCACATTTCTGCAGCCATCAGATGTTTTTCAGCTTGATTGCATATTGTCTAAGTTTCACATCCATACAAAATAACAGGCTCTATGTATCACCTCAACACTCTTTTTCTCGTTTCAATTGACATCTTTTTATTGGTCAGAATGTTTTTAATCTTGCTAAAGGTACTTTCGCCATAACGATTCTTGTTCTAATCTCTTCAAGGCATCTCCCATCAGATGTTATGACTGTTTCGAGATAACTGTATCGATTCACTTGTTGAAGAATATCCCCATTTACTTTTATATTACATTGTGGTACTTCGTTCTTCCTAGTGACGACCATAACCTGTGTCTTTTTACAATTTAATTCTAACCTCAGCTGCTCACTGTGTACAACAACCGCATCTACTAGTCGTTGCAGATCCTGCTCATTGTCTGCAATCAATACTGTATCATCTGTATATCTAATGTTATTGATGTTTCGACCTCCAATGCTGATTCCATTTATATCTTCTACATTTCTGAAAATATTTTAACTGTACATATATATATATATATATATATATATATATATATATATATATATATATATATATATATATATATATATATATATATATATATATATATATATATATATATATATATCTGCGTCAACATGTGTATATGTCTATAATTTACGTGTATGTTGTCTTTCGAGCGCCATAAAACGGTTTACTGTAGTCACAAACGAGTGTGTAAGGCTGATTTATGACTACTTTGCCGGTTTAAGAGGCTCAAAATATATTTTCTATCTCTATCATGTAAGTATGGCAACAACACGGATAAAAACGAACAACACACTGTGTTACACAAATTGACACGGACGAATTACAACAACTCGTGCTTTGCGACAAATAATCCGCAAAATGTCTCACTCCCCTGTATATTTCTTTCACTCATTCCCTTTCACACTTCTTTCACTCCCGCTTTCATACCACACTGGATTAAAAAGGTGTTATGTTATTAAAATACTGTTGTACAAAAGAGAATAAATGACAACTCTATTTATATTAAATGGTTGGCTCGGTTTACACCAGCTTTTGAGCCAAATGACTGTGCCGTATTTCTGCACCGGTCATTTCTGTACAAAAATTTACATGATTGTGAGGATTGTTTACTATCAATCCTGAGAGTACTGATTTCTATAATTACTCTAATCTAAGTTGGTGTGCTGAGCTATGCTAACTAAGGGAAATAATCTAATTAAATGAATAAAATGGGGTGATGTGTGTTAGTTACCTCAATGTGTGTTTCTAAATCTGATGTTATAAATTGTAAATGGAGGTATACATTTAACTAATGTTTCATTTAACTAAACTATATGAAAATGTGTTTAACTGATGATGTATTAATGTTGTGTTTGTTAAGTTCAAGAGTATTATCTAATGGTTTGACCTATATGAATTTATAACTGAGTATAGATGAAGATTAACTCCTAAATGTTAATAGTTTGCTATTACACAAAAATTTATATAGGGATGGTTTTGAACATTCTACTACAATTACGAAAGTTATTAAATTAAATGCAACTGTAATAAAAACATGTTATGATACATATCACAAATAATTCTACTTATACATTAACAAAACTAATTACTTCCAGGTGTGTTCTTGAAGTCGCGTCCTCAGCTTAATCTCGATGAGATAGAATAATATATACAATGTCTGATATATACGCGCTCGTCATGGGTAAAGTTCGAATACAGTTCTACTCACTGGTTACATATGGAATATGATGATGGCGTAGACATCTTCTAACGTATCTGTCCTTTCTTACTTATAATGACACAGTTCGTGTTAGTAAATTTTCAGGCGATTCACACTTTTAAGAGCACCAGAGTGTCTATCATTTAACATTCTAGGCACAGATTATTTACAGTGTCAATGAATGAGGTGCTGTCGAATCGCTCCTCTCAGGTATCTCAGGAATCTCAATCTGAGAAGGTCGGCTGAGTGTGTCTGCAAGCAAGTTCATCTTTCCCTTTATATGTTTAATAGTGAACGAGTAGTTCTGGAGTATCAAAGACCACCTGTAAATCCTGTTATTGTTGTGGACTCCAGTTTGCATAACTGTCAGAGGGGAATTATCAGATTCGGTGACAAAATGAGTACCCGCTAAGAATCGATGGAGTTTACGAACACAATAGATGACGCTTAAGGCCTCTAATTCAGAGACTCCATACCTCGACTCAGCAGGTGTGATTTTCCGGCTTACATAAATGATTGGGTGGAAGATTCCCTCATAGAACTGGCCTAGTACGCCGGCGATGGAAATAGCGCTTTCGTCTGTACGGAGAAAATACGTAAGGCTTGGATTAGGTAAGCGTAAGATTGGTACAACGCTAAACATTTGTTTCAATTTTGATAATGCATCAATTAAATCTGCATCTTTTACATTTAGTTTTACAGATGATTTCAATACATTGGAAAAAAACGCTGGTAATTTCAGCTAAATTAGGTATAAACTTGTAATAATTTACCAGACCAAGTAAGCTTCTAACTTGCTTCTTGGTCGTTGGCATTGTTAGATTTAAAATTTTGGTAACAATTGTATCGTCTGTTTTGAGTTGGCCTCTCGTGATGGTATGGCCAAGAAAATCAATTTCTTCCAGCCCCAACTCAACTTGTGTTGGTTTTACAGTAAGACCGAAAAGTCTAAATCTATCGAAGACGTGTCGCAGTTTCTGTAGATGTATTGTCCATTCTGTAGTATGAATACATATATCGTCACTGTACGTCTCCGTGTTCGTCACTCCATGAAGAAGATCTCTAGTGAGACGAACAAAAGTGGCTGGAGCATTACGAAGGCCAAATGGAAGGAATCGCCACTCATAGAGACCTAAGGGTGTTGAGAATGCAGTCAGATTAATAGAAAGTTTGTGCATCGGGACCTGCCAATATCCCTTCGTTAGGTCGAGTTTGGAAAAGATCCTAGAAGTTGACATATTGAGAATAAGATCTTCGCATGATGGGATTGGCTCTGCGTCTACCTTGGTAACATTATTTAACTTACGATAATCGACACAGAGGCGAATGGTTGAGTCCTTTTTCTGCACTAAGTCAATTGGAAAAGAATATTCTGACTGCGACTTTTGTATTATTCCACTCGACTCAAGACTAAGGATTTCCTTGTCGAGTTTTTCCCTGTAACTTAACAGGATGGAATAAGGTCGCCATTTGATAGGGGTGTTATCAGACAGAATAATGGAGTGTTCGATTCTGTCAGTCCTATCTGGAATGTCGGAAAAAATGTCCCTGTATTCTGTTACTAATGCTATCATCTGTCGTCTTTGCTCGTCTGTGAGTCTTGGTTCTATTCGTATGCTATCAATTGTCGTAGTCGTGTCTACTGTCGGAACTGGTAGTTCCATGTCGTCGTCCTCTGTCTGATTCAGTACTGTGGTGGTACTAAGTGCGTGTTCTGTTTGCTGACTATGTGTGTATGCAATGTCGTCGTCTTCTGTCACACTAGCTAGTGTAGTTGCGTTGTGTGTGTCTGTCGTCTGGTTGCTTGGTGTAGATGCATTCTGTTCGTCTGTCATCTGTTCTTCTTGTCGTGAAAAATAAGGCTTCAGCATGTTGATATGAAATATCTTTAATTTTTGGTTTATCGATATTTCATAATCGACATCTGATATCTTTCGTACCACTTTGAATGGCCCTTGCCATTACGTTAATAATAAATTACGTTTATCTGGTAATAGAAGTAGCACCTCCTGTTCAGGTTCGAGGTGTATGGTTTTGGCACCTTTGTTGGCATAATGGCGGTAGATCTGTCCTTTTCTCTCCAAAGATGACTTAGCTATTACACACGCCTTCATAATTTTATCGCGTGTTTCTGTTACCATCTCGTAAGGTGTTACATGGGTTGGACTATCTGATGTATTAGTAATTAGCTGATGGTAAATACTTAGGGGTCCACTTGGGTTAGCCCCATAAACTAGCTCAAATGGAGAGAACCCCGTACTTGAGTGCGGAATTTCTCGATAGGCGAATAGCACTGTTGGTAACAGTGTATCCCATTCAGATGGGTTCTCTGCTGTCACCTTAGCCAGCATATGTTTCAGATCCCCGTTAATCTTTTCTATGATTTCGTTGCTGGCAGGATGGTAGGTGGTCGTGAAATGTTGCTTAATCCGAGTAAAAGTGCGCTAGAATTCTGGCTCTAGTTTTGTCATAAGCCAGATGTCCAGCAAACGGTGACTCGTGTGCAATCTTTAGCACGGTTTGTCGGTGTTTTAAAGGTAGCACCGTCTGCTGAATTTCATGGTGATTGGTGGTGTAATATCGCATGAGAATTCCATTTTGGAGTTTGAAATACCATGAGGCATTTTTAGTTATTTTGGCCTTTTCACCTAATAATTTTAAATAAGGTGCAATGGTTGGATCGGCGCGTTGCGCGTCTATAAAATTTTGTCGGGTGGTATTATCAATTGTACCGCTGGGTGTTAAAAGTTGTAACATCTCGTCCTGCAGGTCATTTTGATGTTTTTTGTGTCTCTGACCTAGTTACTGCATTAGCCGTGTTAGTTTCCTTCCAGGCTGATATTTCATCAGCAGTGCAGTGTTTTAACCCTGGGAGGCAGCCAAGAATTAGGTCCATACACGGGTTGTGTAAAATAGCGCAAGTAAATGTGCCGGAAAGGAACGGGGTGTTTATACGGGCTGTTGCCAGTGGGTATTTCTCAATATTACCCGAGGTGCGGCATTTCACAAATCGCCCGTATAATCCCCTGGATTAACTAGTTCTCTCCTTAACCCGATTAAAGTACTTCCACTATCAAGTAAACATTGGCATGTTTTATCATTGAATAGTGCATCGTGGAACATTAGATTGCCTCTGGAGGCTATAGCTGCGTTTGCATTCTCACTGGTACAATGTGTCCACATTTGAGTTTCCCGTCCGTATGGAAGTGGTGACAAGTTTCACATCTTTCAAAGTTTAAAATATCTGTAACAGCAGCCACATCCTTACATTCATTGAACGGTAACACATTTTCATTCTCACATTCAGTCTCACTGCCACGATCGGACGATGTGTCAATCAGTACAGCATTGCTGGCTTTCATTCTTTGGCGTCCCAAACACTTATTCCTATAATGGCCGTAAGAAGAACCCAAAAAAAACATTTAACTGCCCGTTTGTATTCACTTCTCTTACTCTCCTGCTTTTTAATCATCATTTCAAGTTGTGCAGGGTATGACGGGTTTTTGTCACACATAGAATATTTTTGGTGATTTAAATGACAGTACATACATAGAGGTGGCTTTTGGTTTTGCCTATCTTTCTTATGGTATGATGTCTGCTTGAAAGATTTTCTAGGCTGGTTGTTGGCAAAAGCCGCAATTTCAGATTCATTATGGATGTTTTAAAAATGTCTCTGTTTGAAGAGAAATAAGCCGAACCTCGTTTCTCTAATTGTTCCAGTGACTCAATGTCTGCTTGTTGCAGGAACTTAGCGAAGGGAGATGGAACTGTAGATATGACTTTGTCTATGACCATTAAGTCTTGTAACTTATCAAAACTTTTCCCTATTTTCGCTGCCTTAATCCATTTACTGAATACACTTTGAACATTAGATACATAATCAATGAACGTTTCGTTTGATTTTGGTTTAATCTGAGAATACTGGATCTGATATCCAGGAGCATCGAGTAGAAAATGCTGCATAATTCTATCATGAATATATTGGTAGTTAGTTCTTAACTCTGCTGGAATGGATTCAATAACTTTCAAGGGCTCACCAGAGAGATTCTTCTTGTAGATCATTGCCCAATCTTCCAAAGGTATTTTCTGAATTTAAGCTGGAACTCGATATTGTCGGTCCAGGCGGAGATGGAATCTCCTTGGCAGTAGGGCTTCACAATCCCTTTATACTTAGTAAATTTGTTCTGTTCCCCCTGACTCTTTTGCTTAGTGGTAGCTATCTGAACATGTGAATCAATCTCCATTTCTTTCATCTTTATCTGTGTCTGTGAGTCTAATTCCATTTGTTTTTCCTTTAGTTCTAATTCTTTATGTTTAGTGGTTTGTTCTAATTCTATTTGTTTTTGTTTGATGGCTTGCTCTATTTCTATATGTTTTTGTTTGGTGACTTGTTCTAATTCTGACATTTCTTTTTGATGTTGTCTCTCACGTGCTCGTTCATCTCTCTCAGCATCTTTCGCTTCTTTATATTTCTGATTTGCCCATTGTTCTAATTTCTCCCCGCTATGGCCTAGCTCTTTCCCTGCCTGAATACATTCTCCTAGTGTTGACATTGTATAAGTTTAAATTTACACACCACTGGTATTATACACAACTTTACATTCAATAAGTATTACAATTTACAATCTCGCTCTGAAAAAATAAGATGCATTCATTAATTGAGATCATCAAAATATGTAAATATACTCATCTGATCTTATGACACTTTGAACACTTGGGATGTCACACCTGTTGCTCGTACACCAGATAGATCGCTCGCTACACAAGATAGATCAGCTCGTACCCAAAATAGATCGGCTCGCTACTACGATCGATGTTCCTGTTGCGTAGAGCAGCAACAATTAATACCTTGTATTTGTTACACAATACAAGATAGTGAATAACTTAAATCACTCAATTTTTACGAAATGAGACACACAAATGTGATATGATTGATATGGATGATATGAATGATATGTTCGAATGAATGAATCGTCAAATGTCTGTCTCTGTCGTCGTGTCTTCGCTTTCTGCTATTTATGACTGAGCTATCTTCTAACTGATCGTAATCTGCACACTATTTGACTTTTCCCTGTACTAACTGTACTACTGACATCTTATTTCGTGGGATGTTGGCTGAATAATCTGCAAAAAAAAAATATCAGATCTTGAAAAATAATCGTCAAAATAATAAAAAATAATCAATATAAGATAAATAATCCCAACATACTTCTTGTGGGCACTCTTTTGAGTCAATAATAAATAATGAATAAGAAATATACCAAATAATGATCGCCCTGCTCTTACACGATGCTTTCAAATTGAGCACGGTGCGTCATTCTCATAGGTCAATCTGACGACCTCAAAAATCGATAACTGCGCACTCGTGGTTTTGGTGAATCAACATGTTATAAATTTACACCACACATAATTTAAATACTTACATTTGATCAATATAATTTACAATTTACGTGGGTTACTGGTTGATAATCGTAGCTCGAACGTGGTTCAAGCCCCACCGTCTGACACCAATTATAATCCTAATTTTATGTGGGGTAATGGTTTTAAATAATTGCTTGAACGTGGTTCAAGCCCCACCGTCTGACACCAATTATAATCCTGCCTGTCAACAACCTAACTTTGACAGGCACACATAGATTCTTCTTTTGCACCACACGAATGACTACTCGTACGTCGTACAAAAGGATATCAATTTATTCGGGACTAGTTGCATACTAGCTCCGAGAGCTGACAATTATATTGATCACATAAAGCATGGCAATATTACATTACAACATCATCTATGGTAAGATCACTGCACTAGTCTAAGCCTAAGTCTATCACTATTGCTACTGTCCTGTAAACAAACAAAGTATTCTGGGCGAATACTACGATCCGTCTTCTACGCTGTCAAGTCCCCGTCTGCCCGACTTTCGTGGCGTGTCCAGCCACGCGTCGTTTACCCTTCGTGCGTCAGCAGGTTTGCGTGCTTGGTAGTCTAGCACGCGTTTAGTGGCTTGTCAATTGTCACTCTTCTAGAGTAACCACTATTAAGGGATACTCCACGTGGTACTGGTATCCCCACTCTATTCTGGGTAACTCCTGATCATGTCCTACCGTGTCCCCTTTTAGGACACGTGTGTGTCCAGTCGGAGAACTGTTCACAGTTCTCCCCACTGCTATTGTCCCTTCTATTCCCTATTTCCTATTTAGGGATGTGATCTCTGATCTGTCTTAGCTCTATTCCTTTGTTCTATTCATCTCTTCTCTATTTGCCTACATGCAGCTCTTTGACAATATATATATATATTGTGCCATCACCACATTAAATGTCGGTTGTAGTGAGTCTAAAATACTGTCTGTGTTGAGTCTTCATAGTGCACTCGTGTAAGATTACTCCAGCCCATCATCTGAAATATTTGAAATAGCCAATCAATAAACAACATCACCACACTCCAGACATTCCAATACGTGCTTCGTGCTTCGATCTTCAAGGCCACCGAAGTGTTCCCATGGCTGATTTTTCAAGCAGTCATTGGAATGAAAGAACGCCTGGCATTCCCCGTACGCTTTGAGCATACCCTTCACTTATCCCTTTCTGAGCCAGTCTTTCCAGATATGGATACTCCGTCTGTTCAGCTGCACTCTCCGTCACATTCCAGAGAGACTTTATCGCGGGACTTTATTGGATTTTAGTAATGTCTGCATACCTTTTCTTTTATTTTATAGTGAACATATGAGGAAATTAGAGGATATGAGAGTAATCGCAGTCGAATGACATAACATCAATCATATAAGCTATACACATGATACAACATTTATTGCAGACAATAAAAAGAATCTGTAACATTTAGTAGATATCATTATTCCACACACACACACGCACGCACGCACGCACACACACACACACACACACACACACACACATATATATATATATATATATGGCCAAATATGAAGAAATTCACAGACAAGTCATAATATTATGTAGGAAAGGCAAAAGAATCATGGCTTGAGGAAAAGTGCTTAGAAATTGAAAAACAACACAACAGTCAAAATACCAAATTAGTGCACAAAAGAATTCAGGAACTTACTAATAAAAGAACAAGTACATCAACAGGCTGTCTAAAAACTAAAGATGGCAAAATCATAATAGAAAAATATCAGAATATACATGTATGGACAGATTATGTGAAAGACCTGTATAATGATAACAGAGAGGAACAGTATGCTATTAGATTTAATAATGAAGGACCAGCAATTTTAAAGATGGAGGTTCAAAATGTTCTTAAGCATATGAAAGCTGGCAAGGCCCCCGGTGCAGATAACATCACAACAGAAATGATTAAATCTTTAGAAGAATTTGGACTAGAGCCAGTCACTAGACTGCTGAACACATTATATGATACTGGAGATATACCTTCTGAATTATGTAATTCTGTATTTATTGCAATCTTAAAGAAATCAGGAACCTTAGAATGTGATCAACATAGAACAATTAGTATGATGAGTCACATCACAAAGATTTTGTTACGAATTATCATGCAAAGAATGAGGAAGAAAATACAACCTGAAATAGGGGAAGAACAATGTGGGTTTGTAGAAGGAAAGGGTACAGTAAATGCTGTGTATATGCTGCGAACAGTTATTGAACGAGCTTTGCTTTATTGACTACACAAAGGCTTTTGATAGAGTTAGACATGTCAATATTGTGGATATGCTTGCAGATCTACAGATTGATGGGAAAGACATTAGACTTATAAAAAAACATATATTGGAAACAACAAGCTGCAATAAGGATTGATAATGAAGTAGGACAATATCAACCTATTAAGAGAGGTGTTAGGCAGGGATATGTAATGTCTGCAGATCTTTTTTCCCTGTACAGTGAAAATATTTTCAGAAATGTAGAAGACCTAAATGGAATCAGCATTGGAGGACGAAACATAAATAACATTAGATATGCAGATGATACAGTATTGATTGCAGACAATGCACAGGATCTGCAATAATCAGTAGACGCTATTGTTGTACACAATGAGCAGCTGGGGTTGGAATTAAATTGTAAGAAGACACAGGTTATGGTCGTCACTAGGAAGAACGAAGTACCACAATGTAATATACAAGTAAATGGGAATATTCTTCAACAAATGAATCGGTTCAATTATCTCGGAACAGTCATAACATCTGATTGGAGATGCCTTGAAGAGATTAGAACAAGAATCGCCATTGCGAAAGTAGCCTTTAGCAAGATGAAAAACATTCTGACCAATAAAATGATGTCAATTGAAACGAGAAAAAGAGTGTTGAGGGGATACATAGAGCTTGTTCTTTTGTATGGATGTGAAACTTGGACAATGTGCAGTCAAGCTGAAAAACATCTGATGGCTGCAGAAATGTGGTTTCTGAGGAAAATGCAAAGAATACCATGGACAGATAGAAAAACCAATGACCAAGTTCTACAGGAGACAAATGAAAATCGTAGATTGATTAGAGAAATTAGACGTAGACAGTCAAAAAATTTTGGACATGTTATGAGAAGAAATGAACTGGAGAACTTAGTGACAACTGGCAAGATCGAAGGGAACAGACCAAGAGGAAGACCGAGAGGAAAATACCTGGATGGCTTGGCCACATGGCATGGACGAGACAGGAACACTGAGCTGATCCACGACTCTGGTGATCGAGTGAATGGCGAGTCATGACCGCCCACGCTTTCCGGCATGGCACATGATATATATATATATACCTAACGGCAGTGAAGATGTGGTTTCCAAAGAAAATAAAAGAATACTGTTGAAGGGTAAACAAATGAATTAGAGAGTTCTATAAGGAAGAAATAAATTCCGTAAACTGATTTCGGAAATTATAAGTAGACAGTCGAGAATTTTTGGGCACGTTGTGAGGAGATGTAAACTAAATAAAAAATGTGTGACAATTGACAAAATTGATGGGAAAAGAGCAAGGGGAAGACAAAGAGAGAGATACCTGGATAGATTGGCTACACTGCATAATCCGGACTACAACATAGACCTGATCGAAGACTCTGGTGATTGTGTGGGATAGCGAACCATGTATGCTTGTCAGTATGGCACATGATGATGATGGTGATGGAAAAAGCTGAGTTTGAATTCATGACTGCATAATTCATTTGATAATAATGTGATTCTCTATATATTCAGCTCTTCCAACAGCTTACCACAAAGGCAACTCATGCTTGATCATCAATCGTGGTATAAATCACAAACTTCTTATAGATAACTACACGTGACTCTTGCACAAGATGTGACATATTTAGCCTGCGATGTCATTTCACCAGACTGTTACAGTGAATCTTTAATCTTATAATTAAAACATAATCAAATTTATACATTACAAACAGATTGAGAAAAAAGGTATCTCCCATCTATGCAAAGTTTCAAGTTAATAATGTTTCTCCAACTGTCCGTTTCATTTATTAATAATTATCCGTGTAAATATTTTGATTTTTATTGTCATTGTTTCTTTTAAGTTTCTTTGTTTCAGCATCTTCTTATTCTTCTTCTTCTTCTTCTTCTTCTTCTTCTTCTTCTTCTTATTCTTTATCATCTCCCTCCACATTGTCAACACAATCACCATCCATTTATATTGTAATTATAGCCATTATCATCCTTTCCTTCTGTATTTTAGCACATAGGTCAACGACCGTCAATACGTCGCCGGCCGTCTTCACGCCCCAGTGTCTTTCCTGGTACACGCGTTAATAAACAGTACTACTGGAAGGCCCCAGTTAACGTCGGGGTTAAGTTCTTGGAAAACGCGACTTTAAGTGAAACGACGTATAGCAAAACATTATGCAGGTGTATACACAGGTGACGACGCTATGGCGGAACGTAGCGACGTCAAGTGAAGTTATGTCACATTGTGACAATGATGTTATAGCGAAACGACGTAAACCCAAGCGACATATAGCGGGACCTTCCAGTATACAGTACACGTTGGGGAAAAGACAAACGGCGCGAGTTCATATACTCGCTTTAAGTGATTTTGTGTTGTTTTATGTTTCGCTATGTGAACTTGTGTTTTAGTTGTTTGCAAGTGGTTATGTTCAAATAATATTATAACGGCGTGCGTGTCTGTATGTGTGCATGCGTGAGTGCGTGTGTGTGTGTCTATGTGTGTGTGAGTGTGTGCGTGCGTGAGTGTGTGTGTGTGTGTCTGTCTGTGTGTGTTTGTGTGTGTGTGTGTGTGTGTGTGTGTGTGTGTGTGTGTGTGTGTGTGTGTGTGTGCATGTTGCGTGCCTGTGTGTATGTGAGGGTGGGCAGGTTGATAGCCCAGATCAATTTTAAAAATTCGAACTCCATTGCAGATCGAAACCCCTGACCACGGCTACGGCTGGCGAGTTCTAGAACGCTGCCACTAAATAACATGTTACATACAATAGATGAGTATATGACCCACATAAAGTAATCAGCAAAATAATAATTATAAGACACAGCCAGTGTACACTGTATAAATATCAGCAACATTAGGAGATATTATGCTAAAGTATTATACAGAAGCAGTAAGGCTTCTTTGATCTCCAAGTTTGAAGTTTTTCCACCTAGCCATTAGGGCAGGAATTGTATACAGAACAGGATTTGCAGCAGAGTTTATGGGAAGAAGGAGTACTGTTGTCCAGGCATACACCTCGTTGCTGATCTCATGGCCACCAAGAGACAGGAGTCCAATGACTCCGACAGGAAACCAAAACAGAAAATTAGACATAACTACAAGAGACAATTGTTTGGCTACTGTTATATCTTTAGCTCGTCGTGAAGGGGACATGCTGGTTGCTGTCTTTGATATACTATTCTCTGACATGGCACGGAAGATGGCATATTGACCGTAGGCAATGAAAAGAAACATGATAAGGTTACAAATAATGAAAACTCCAACTGAGTACATCCGACCTTTAGCTTGTGTGTTTGTTAGCGGCAGGCCAAGACACATTGCGTTAGAAGAATACATGTCAAAACTGAACACAATGGGAAAGAGTGACAATATTAAACTTGCCACCCAAGACATCAAAACTGCTATAGTTTTCAGAAATTTAGACCAATGTATTTGACCAAATGGAAATTTCATCACCAAAAACCTGTCAAGAGTGATTAGAAAAACAAAGAACGTCGATGCTTCACAGGAAAGACAGGCCATAAAACCAGCTATCTTGCATACATCACTATTCCTCCAGTTCTTGTCATGGAGGACATAATTACCACGGTAGAAATCATCAGCTCCAGCAATGACGAACAGATAGACACCCATAATGAAGTCAGACACACCCAAGTTTGTCACAAACAGTCCGTATCCTGTCTTGAGAACTGACCTGCCCCAAATTACACGGTACACAATCACCGTCACATTTCCCAGAACGGCAAGAACTGCAACAATCCAGAGAAGAACTCGCTGAATATCGTGTCCCAGCAAATTAAAACATGAGGAAATGGCGTCTACATCTACTGGTGCAATGCATGCCTGTGATGTAATTAATAAGCCCTGCATTTGAGGGCAACAGATCTGTACATGATCAGTATACAACGTCTGACTAATCGTAAGATCATGAAATAAATAGTCATCGATGTCTTTAGTAAGAATGCCTCGTAAATCCAGTGTCTGTAGTGTAAATTTTGTAGCGAAATATTTCCTGGTGAAATCTGAAATCAAAGTATGACTTAAGTTCAGATGTTTCAGTCTGGGCAATTGTGCGAACAATGAATTGTTTAGGTGGGAAAGACTTGTAAAAGACAGATCAAGTGTTTTTAGTGAACTGAATCGTAGATTTCCTACCATCTTCAGTTGCTTGTTGAAAGACATATTAAGATAATTTATACGGTTGTAATAATTGCTGTAATCAAGTTCAGAAAATTTTTCAAATCCATTGTAGCTTATATCCAGTTTCTCTATCATAGATGATCCAAACTTTTTACTGAAATCGTATAGTTTCGGCACATATAACTGACTAATATTGCATTCAGACAAGATGAGAACTTTTAAGTTCAGAAATACTTCTATGTTTAAAGGTGTAACCTTATCATAAAATCCATACAATTCAACCCCTGATAGGTCCAGGTATCTGGTCCGTCTGTCTATACCAGACAATCTGCTCATGTTGAGAGGAATTGATCTGTTGTAATCTGACAATGTAACGGTCCCAGCAATACAGCGGAAACCTTCAGGGCACAATTGTCGGCAGTCAAGTTCATCATCGCCATACGGACAGTCAGGATATCCATCACAAACCAGGTCAGGATGACGACAAATGTTGCTGTCCCAGCAAGCGAAATATCCGGTACATGGGCCAGTGTGGAACAGCTGCTCATCTTCGCTCGTGAGACAGTCAGCCCTCCCATCAAGAATATAATGATTGTGGATGCAGTAGGAGTTATAGCATTTCACATATCCCTGGGCGCACTGAAAGTTCTCGCAGTCTCTGAGGTGTGACATATCTCTGCACCCTATGATTCCGCCGTATTTGTCTTTGATATAATGACACTTGGGAGCCCAGATAAACTCTCCTAAAGTATTTTTGCATGTGTTTGCAAGTTCCAATTTTCCTAAAGTCTCATACTGGAATCTTTCAGGGCCTGTACAATTTATCGCTCCATCCCTAAGCAGATATTCATCAATACAGGTGTGGCGATTACATGTTAATGCACAGCTCTTATTATTTTTTATGTACATATTTACAAATCTGCTTTCGTCATTGATGACACAGTCAGAGGAATTGGCTGTATAAATAAAACAGTCAAATTCTCCATCATTGAGCCACTGCATTGGTAGACAGGAACCATCCATACATTGTACGCTTTTACAATTATCGCTATTGCAGTTTTCCTCGTCGCTCCCGTCCCTGCAGTTCTTGACATTGTCACACCTGTATTCTAGGCTGTGCAGCTTTTGTCCAGATGTGCAGAACATTTCATTGTCGTATATTAATTCCCGTGGGTTCGAACACAACAGTTCATCATGTTTGTTGCTGCAGTGGTCAACGAAATCACAGACCATACTATAGGAAATAAATCTACGATCACCGACATCTTCCCCACAGTCGAAGATAGGAAAGTGCATATCTGAGTCTCTCAGAAATTGAAGAAATTGTCCATTTGCTACGTTTGCAGACACCGATACGATGTTCGTTTCATAGATCACAAAATGTCCTTTGTTTAAAGTAGAAATATTGCTCTCTGGAGTAACAGGCATACTACTAATGTTGTAATACTGGTTAATATGTCGAGGAAGAACAGCTTCACACAGTGGGAACCCGGCTATTCCAGAATCACAATTAACATACAGCAATGCTTCACTTAGAGCGTCCTTGTCACATGTGATATTCTGCACTACATTGCTGCTATCACTATCATTGCTCCTGTTAACGGTTATCTGCCATACCCCACAGTCAGCATTGGTGCATCCTCTACAAGGTTTTCCCGCTGGCCAATGATGGATGACCTGAGGGTGATACTTTCCTGGAGTGGTCTCCCAGTGAAATCGTTTTGCATAGTTACTCAAGTCTCTGCGAAGGCCAATGATAATGTTGGCAGTAGACATATTCTTTTCTTTGAGTTTTACACATATTTGCTCCTTTACAGATGCCATCTCTTCTACACTTTCAATTCCTGCCAAATAACTATTGAATACTCCGGTGCAGTCAGCCATTGCCCTAGTCCACGTCTGGACATCATTCATCAATATAAAGCAAGAGAGCATATTGAGGCTTGTTTTATGTTCAAAGTGAAACCAGTTTTTGCTACACTTTTTACACATTGCCATCAATAGATAGATGTCGAAGTTACTAATATCCATGTTTGGCAACACAAGAGTGTCAGGCAAGTGCACAATTTCCTCTATACGTTTATGACCAAATATCACAACAAATATCTTCACTTCTGCATGCAGTTGTTGTACAATGGATGGCACGTTTCGTATGTCTTGTTGTGTGAGTCTGGTACCATCAAGAAAGACAACTCCGACATGAATTGAATTATTTCTGACTCCGCTCATTTCTTTAAACAGACGTTCAACAAACTGTATTTTCATCTTCAGAACTGCCTTTACATCTTTGGTTGGTACCTCTAGAGGTTTTCCATCGAGTTTCATGTACGGAACACTATAATAATTCCATTCATGAAAGCTCCAATCGCTGACATCTATTATATCTGTGTCAGCACTGAACTGATCAATGACTGCTGTCCCCATCCACCTTGATTTCTGTTTGTCCGAGTTCATATTTCCCAACTCCCAACTCACGTAACCTACCAAAGAATGTTGCTGTGCCCAAGTTTGATCGACATCATTCTCCAGTAGCGACAACATGTCTATGTGGACATCCGGGCATTCTTTTAGCGGAAAGTGGGCACGCGTGCTTGCCAACGTCACTGTAGGGAAGATGGCAAAAACAAAAACATGTAAATACATATATACAAACCATTTACATGCACGCGTTTTGATGATTGCTTCTGCGTAAACAAATATGTTCAATTTTTGTTATATACATAGACACAGACACATAGCGTTAGACAAATTACACGAGTACATATTAATAAAGAATCGCAGTGGCTAGCGCGGTTATCCGTTGGCATAGTGGTCGTGTGTTCCAATAACCATCTATGTGGATTTATTTGTAAATCATATGGTGTGCCAAAATGTGTGCATTGATGCATCCTCTATGGTTCACCGGACAGCCAATGATGGACTAAGAGAGGGTGATACCTTCCTGGAGTGGTCTCCCATTGAAATCGTTTTGCATAGTTACTCGAGTCTCTGCGAAGGTCGATATGAATACGAGCATTAGACATGTTATTATTTTTCTAATATTTCATATAAGTGGTTCTTTAAAAATACCATCTCCTCTATAGTTTCAATGACTGCTAAATATCTATTGTAATACCTTTTGCAGTAAGACATTGCGGAGGTCCATTTCTTCAATTCTGCGAATTCGTCCATATTAAAGCAGGAGAGCATGTTGAGGTTGGTTTTATGTTCGAAGAGGGACCATGCTCTTCCACACGTTTTGCACATGGCCATCGGTAGATACTGATCGAAGCCACTGGTTTCCTTCTCTGGTAACACAAGAGTGTCCGTCAAGTATACAACTTCCTCTACAAACTTATTACCAAATATAACAACAAATATCTTCACATCGCAGTTTCGCATGTGTAAAATGGATGGCACGTTTAGTATTTCTTTTAGTGTGCGACTGGAACCATCCAGAAATACAACTCCACCACGCATTGCTGTCTGCCTGACTCCGCTCATTTCATGAAACAAACGTTCAACAAATTGTATTTTCAGCTCCAGAAGTGACTTTAAATCTGTTATTGCTGTCTTCAAGTGTTCTGTATCCCGCTTCACATAGGGAACTCTATGAAAATCATATTTAGGAAAGCTCCAATCGCTGGCATCTATGTTCTTGTGAGCACTGAACTGATCTAACACTGCGACTCCTAGCCACTGTGCAATGTACCCGCTTTCAGTGAGATACTGCAATTCCCAACTCATATATTGTGTCAAAATGTGCTGATGCTGTCAAGTCTGGTCGATCTCATTTTCTAACAGCCACAATAAGTCTTTGTCATTCTCCAAACAATCTTTTAATGGATAATGTCCCTGTATGCTTGCAGACACCACTGTCAGGAAGATAACACAACCGATAGCACATATAACAATAACAGTCAATTCTATGCATGCGTGTTTATGAATGTGTGTGCAGGAGCGAGTATATCTTGTTAATTAGTCATTAGTTAGATACCCTCTGGTGTGTATATATATATATATATATATATATATATATATATATATATATATATATATATATATATATATATATATATATATATACACTAGCTGACCCGGCCCGGCTTCGCCCAGACCCTGGTGGGGAGCATCTCATTTAATTCATATAAGTAGTCATATAAGTTCTCGTTCCCGTTACCGTCTATCTGTCTGTCTGTCTGTCTGTCTCTCTGTCTGTCTGTCTGTCTGTCTCTCTGTCTGTCTGTCTGACCCTGCCCGGCATCGCCTAGCTCCTGGTGTGGAGCATCTAATTTAATTCATATAAGTAGTCATATAATCTCCCGTTCACGTTCCCGACTATCTATCTGTCTGTCTGTCTGTCTGTCTGTCTGTCTGTCTGTCTGTCTGACCCGGCCCGGCTTAGCCCAGCCCCTGATGGGGAGCATCTCATTTAATTCATATAAGTTCCCGTTCCCGACTATCTGTCTGTCTGTCTGTCTGTCTGTCTGTCTGTCTTTCTGTCTGTCTGTCTGTCTGTCTGTCTGTCCCTCCCTCTCTGTCTGTCTGTCTGCCTGTCTGTCTAATCATTTATTGGTTGCGGTTAGAACAACCTTAGATAAACGAAGACCAACTTACAAAAAGCATTAGAAAGAGCACTTGAAAGATCTTTACATCTTCCCCCAACAAATAACTTGGGTAAATGGAGCGGCGGCAGCAGCAGCAGAAGAAGAAGAAAAATGAGGAGTAGGAGGATGAAGAGGTTGGAGGAGGGAGGAGGAGGGAGGAGGAGGAGGGAGGAAGAGATGGTCGGAGAGAGGAGGAGGAGGGAGGAGGAGGAGTATGGAGTAATAGGAGGGAGGAGGAAGGATTAGGAGGAGGAGGGGGAAAGATGAGAAGGAGGAGGAGGGAGGAGGAGGGAGGAGGAGGAAGAGGGAGGAGGAGGAAAGAGGAGGGAGGAGGAGGAAGGAGCAGGAGGTAAAAGGAGGAGAGAGGAGAGAGGAGGAGGGAGGAGGAGGAGGAAGGAGGAGGGGAGGAGGAAGAGGGAGAAGGAGGGAGTAGGAGGAGGGAGGAGGAGAACAAAGGACAAGGAGGGGGAGGAGGGAGGAGGAGAACAAAGGACGAGGAGGGGGAGGAGGAGGGAGAGGAGGGGGAGGAGGGGGAGGTGGAGAGAGAGGGAGGAAGAGGTAGAAGGAGGAGGAGAAGGAGGAGGGAGGAGGAGGAGGGATGTGGAGGGAGGAGGAGGGAGGAGGAGGGATGTGGAGGAAGGAGGAGGAGGGAGGAGGTAGAGGGAGGTTGAGGAGGGAGGAAAAGGGAGGAGGAGGAAGAGGGAGGAGGAGGGAGGAAGAGATAGGAGGAGGGAGGAGGAGGAGTAGGGAGGAATAGGAGGGAGGAGGAGAAAGGAGGAGGGATTAGGAGGAGGGGGAAAGAGGAGAAGGAGGAGGAGGGAGGAGTAGGGAGGAGGAGGAAGAGGGAAGAGGAGAAAGGAGGAGGAGGTATTAGGAGGAGGGAGGAGGAGGGAGAGGGAGGAGGGGAGGAAGAGGGAGGAGTGAAGAGGGGGAAGGAGGAGGAGGGAGGTGGAGAACGCAGGAGGAGGAAGGAGAGGGAGGAGGAGGAGGAGGAGGGAGGAAGAGGAGGGATGAGAGAGGAGGAGGGGGGAGAAGGAGGGAGAAGGAGGAGGTAGAAGGAGGAGGGAGGAGGAGGGAGGAGAAGGAGGGGGAGAAGGAGGAGGAATGATGAGGAGGGAGGAGGAGGAAGAGGGAGGAGGAGGAAGAGGGAGGAGGAGGAAGAGGGAGGAGGAGGGATGTGGAGGAAGGAGGAGGAGGGAGGAGGTAGAGGGAGGAGGAGGAGGGAGGAAAAGGGAGGAGGGAGTAGGATGGAGGAGGAAGAGGGAGGAGGTAGGAGGAGGAGGAGGCAGGAGGAGGAAGAGGGAGGAGCAAGAGGGAGGAGGAGGAGGGAGGAGGGAGGAGATGGAGGGGAAGAGGAAGAGGGTAGGAGGAGGAGGAGGGGAGAGGAGGAGGAGGAGGGAGGAGGAGGAGGGGAGGAGGTAGAGGGAGGAGGAAGAGGAGAGAGGAGGAAGAGGGTAGAGGGAGGAGGAGAAGAGAGGAGAAGGGAGTTCGCCATTCCGAATTCATACTCGTCTAGGTTCTTTGATTTCGGTCCTTCCATTGATTGTTCTTCCCTTCTACGGCATGGCACTTGATGATGATGATGATGATTGCCGTGTGACGATTCTGTGTAGTCACGTCATTTTCTTCGCTTTTCCTAGCGTTTTGGTTCGGGGATTCTTTCATCATCATCATCATATATTTACGTACGTATTTAGGGAGTGGGAGGAGGGAGGAGGAGGAAGAAGAAACAAAAATATGACAGTTGGCAGCGCTGGAATGAGAGGAAGACGTGTAGAAAATTTCATCTCAATCGGATGGACCGTTCGCGAACGCATAAAGGACATACATACAGACATACACATCCACACACATTGCCTTTTATATATAAGATATATATATATATATATATATATATATATATATATATATATATATATGGAGAGAGAGGGGGAGAGAGAGGGGAGAGAGAGAGAGAGAAAGAGAGAGAGGGGGATAGAGAGAGAGAGAGAGAGAGAGAGAGAGAGAGAGAGAGAGAGAGAGCGAGGACAGGTGGATATAGCTGTAAGTATACGTGAGGGTATACTCTTGGATGTGATACTGGAGTTATAACTCCTGAATTATGTAATTCTATATTTATTGCAATCCCGAAGAAATCAGGAGCCTTAGAATGTGATTAGCATCTAACAATTAATATAATGAGCCACATCACGAAGATTTTGCTGAGAATTATTATGCAAAGAGTTAGCAAGAAAATAGAACCCGAAGTAGGAGAAGAATAGTGTGGGTTTATAGAAGGCAAGGGTGCAGTAAATGCTGTGTATATACTGAGGACAGTAACTGAACGTTCTATAGAAGTAAACAAAGATCTATATCTTTGCTTTATTGACTACACAAAGGCTTTCGTTAAAGTGAGACATGTCGACATGATATGGATGCTTGAAGATCTACAAATTGATGGAAAAGACCTTAGAATTGTAAAATAAACATATATTGGAAACAAAAATCTGCCATCAGAATTGATAATGAAGTAGGTCAATATCAGCCTATTAAAAGAGGTGTGAGACAGGGATGTGTAATGTCTCCAGATCTTTTTTTCCCCGTACAGTGAAAATATTTTCAGAAATATAGAAGATATGGAAGGAATCAACATTGGGGGAAGGTACATCAATAACATTAGATATGCAGATGATACAGTCTTGATTGCAGGCAATGAACAGGACCTGCAACATTTAGTAGATGCGGTTGTTGCACATAGTGAACAACTGGGGTTAGAATTGAATTGTAAGAAGACACAGATTATGGTCGTAACTGGGAAGAAGGAAATTCAACAATGTGATATACGAGAAAATGGGCATATTCTTAATTTTAAGCAAGTGAATCGGTACAGTTATCCCGGAACTGTCATAACATCAGATGGGAGATGCCTTGAAGAGATTAGAACAATAATTGTCATTGCGAAGATAGCCTTTTGCAAGATGAAAACCATACTGACCAATAAAAAGATATAAATTGAAACGAGAAAAAGAGTGTTAAAGTACTACATAAAACGTCTACTTTTGAATGGTTGTGAAACGTGGACAATGAGTAGACAAGCTGAAAAACGTCTGATGGCTGTGGAAATGTGATTTCTGGGGTAAATGCAAAGAATACCATGGCCAGACAGAAAAACTAATGAACAAGTCCTTCAAGAAACAAATGAAGATCGTAAACTGGTTAGAGACATTAAATGTAGACAGTCAAAGTTTTTGGGCATGTTATGAGAAGAAATGACTTGGAGAACTTGGTGACAACTGGCAAGGTCGAAGGTAAGAGAACAAGAGGAAGACAGAGAAGTAAATACCTGGATGGCTTGGCCATGTGACATGGCTGAGGCATAAATACGGAGCTGATCCACGACTCTGGTGATCGAGTCGCTTAAAAGTCGCTTAAAAGTCGACAGGGTCGACTTTATTGCACCGGGTTTTTGTCCAGTATGGCCGTGGTGACCGAGTGAGATGGCAAAACATGACCGTCCACGCTTATCGGCATGGCACATGATAGATGGATACATTAGTGTAGCTAGGCAGGTTCACGAGGCAGATAAGTGACTGAGTAGTTATTTGGTTTTGAAAGCAATGTCTAGAAAATTCTTGGATAAGGTGCGGTGTATATATTGTCCAAAGGATGTATTTTCTGGGATTTATTACTCCTGGTGATTAATGAGCACCTGCTTCAACGAATTTCACGGAATTCTTCTCCGTAGTCATCAACTTTATATAATATGGTAGTAACATGTTCATTCTTCGGCGAAACTGAAGTGAATGGGAAATTGACAGAATACTTTCATGATGGATAAATTATTTGCCACAAAGTCGTGGACTTTGTCGGTTTTCTCTCAGTAGCTTATCGGTGAATGATCTGTGTTGGTTGGAGACGCACGACTAAACACCAGGTCCCATGCCAATAAGCATCTCACAATCGTACACGACCATGGGTCTCGGATTAGTCTGTCTTCTTGTCCCGATTAGGCCATGTGGCGAAGCTCTCGATGTTTTTGTGTCTTTGTGTTTGCTCATCACATTTTCCCGACGTCGCTACGTTTGCAAGTTTGCGTTACCTCAAAACTTGCGCTACAATCAAAACAGGCTACGTCTAATGCGTCTTATCAATTTACGGTGTTCACTTGTTTCTGGACGACATCATTCGGTTGTCCGTCTACCTTTGTTATTCCTTTGTATTTTCCTCAGTGACTACATTTCCACTGCCATTGGATTTTCCTCAGCTGTTCTGCTAATGGTCAATGTTGCACATGCATACAACAAGGTAGATCTACTTAGTAATGTATCACTCGTTTTCTCGCTGCACTTGACGGATTTAAACTATATATACACATTCCAAGGTTGTGACCTACGGGTTACGGGTGCAATTCGCAATCCTGCATACCGAAACCAGCTGCTGGCGATTTGGAAGCAGGCCGCTGTGTGCTGTTTTCATACAAGTATGAATTCCAGTTGTACAGAAATCAATGGCAAACTACTGAACGTAAACATGCCAAGATATCACAACAGCAAAAATGCTGGTGTTGACTGCGACGTCCTGTAAGGATTTGCCACTAACTTTAACTCCGACTTCTGAGGTACTTGTAATTTACGTCCCCAAGTCAAGGACTAAAAGTCAAAATTTTAGTCCAACTGGCCGGTGTAGGGGTTGAACCCGCTACCTCGGCATCCACACACCAGATGTTCAAGAACGAGCGGTCTTATCCATTCGGCCATGCTGACCCCCTGCAAGAAGTCACGTGGCTTGAAGACTTTCTAAAGTCACATGGCTTGAAGGCTTTGTAAAGTCACGTGGCTTGAAGGCTTTGTAAAGTCACGTGGCTTGAACGCTTTGTAAAGTCGTCTGATTTGACGTTTTTGTAAAGTTACGTGACTTGAACGCTTTGTAAAGTCAAGTGGCTTGAAGGCTTCGTAAAATCACCTGACTTGAAGACTTTGTGAAGTCACGTGGCTTGAAGGCTTTGTGAAGTCATGTGACTTGAAGTCTTTGTAGAGTTGTGTGTCTTGAAGACTTTATAAAGTCACGTGGCTTGAAGGTTTTGTAAAGTCATGTGGCTTGAAGGCTTTGTAAAGTCATGTGGCCTGAAGGCTTTGTGAAGTCATGTGGCTTGAAGGCTTTGTAATGTCACGTGCCTTGAAGGCTTATTAAAGTCATGTGGCTTGAAAGCTTTGTAAAGGTATGTGGCTTGAAGGCTTTGTAAAGTCACGTGCCTTGAAAGCTTTGTAAAGGTATGTGGCTTGAAGGCTTTGTAAAGTCACGTGCCTTGAAGGCTTTGTAAAGGTATGTGGCTTGAAGGCTTTGTAAAGTCACGTGCCTTGAAGGCTTTGTAAAGTCATGTGGCTTGAAAGCTTTGTAAAGTCACGTGCCTTGAAGGCTTTGTAAAGTCACGTGGCTTGAAGGCTTTGTAAAGTCATGTGGCTTGAAAGCTTTGTAAAGTCATGTGGCTTGAAGGCTTTGTAAAGTCACGTGGCTTGAAAGCTTTGTAAAGTCATGTGGCTTGAAAGCTTTGTAAAGTCACGTGCCTTGAAAGCTTTGTAAAGTCATGTGGCTTGAAGGCTTTGTAAAGTCATGTGGCTTGAAAGCTTTGTAAAGTCATGTGGCTTGAAAGCTTTGTAAAGTCATGTGGCTTGAAGGCTTTGTAAAGTCATGTGGCTTGAAGGCTTTGTAAAGTCATGTGGCTTGAAGGCTTTGTAAAGTCATGTGGCTTGAAGGCTTTGTAAAGTCATGTGGCTTGAAAGCTTTGTAAAGTCATGTGGCTTGAAGGCTTTGTAAAGTCATGTGGCTTGAAAGCTTTGTAAAGTCATGTGGCTTGAAAGCTTTGTCAAGACACAACAACTTGTGCGCCAGCACCAAGCGGCCGTGATCAGCTGCCACATACTCCGAGAATTAGTGAGGCGGACTTATGAGAAATTGCGGACTTGACTGTCATGCAATGGTGATAGTCAATTTTTGTATTGAATATATGATTTTGTTAAGCAGATAGTTAATTATGTAGGTATAAATGTAGATGTGTGAATGTAGGCAGAAAGATAAGGATGTATATAAGCAATCACACAGGAAGATAACCACACTGGTAGACATACTTTTTTGGGGGTTCGCATATCCTTTACAGGACATCGAAAGAAAAAGCAGCGGCTGCAGCAGGATATAACAATATGAATTTGAAACAAATAGGTATATTAAACTCCTGCGAGAAGAAACGTGCTAAACAATAACATCAACAACGTTGCACATACCTTACAAGGAGATCCATCGTATCGCGAAATACAGGTGAAAATCCGAAATCAGAAGCACTCAATAAATATATAAAATGAATAATAAAATAAAATAAAATAAGATAAACTACACACAAACGCGTACAATACGGCACACAGGACTACCGACGTTTCGATTCTCAGAATCTTTGTCAAGGACACCACAGATCAACGAAATACAGCAAACAGAAAAGAGTCATAGCTGTCGACATCAGCATCTTTCAGCTGATTGTTGATTTCTTGGTAAGATTACGCTCAGTAGTTTGCCATTGCTTTCTGAGCGGCCGGATCACATACCCCTAAGTTACCAACGCAGTGAGAACCGCTGCCGATTCTCGTGCACGTCACGTTACTCACGAGAGTATACGGGATTACGGAGAGAGACGTTAACCCCTCGGCCAGAGAGACAGGCGTAGGCATACTAATAAAATCAAAACGTAGTTAGAAGAATAAAGGAAAAAAACATCGATCAAAAGTCCAGAGGATCGACTTTATTGCATCGGGTTTTATCCCATATGGCAAGGTCTCTTTCCGCAGGGCGGTCTGCCGAAAGTGTCACACAAAGCACGAACTCCGTAACTCCAGCGACGATCCCCGGGAGTCTCCAGTAAAAATGCACCGAAAGACGTGGCCCGGAATTGAACCCACAACCTTCAGAGCGCGGGGCAGAAGGCTTGACTACTTCCTCACGGAGACTCCCAAATGTAGATGTGTGGGAATGTAGGCAGAAAGATAAGTATGTAGATAAGCAATCACACAGGAAGATAACCAAACTGATAGGCATACTAACAATATCAAAAGGATAATAGAAGAATAATGAATTCGCAACTTTTGGAAAATGGTATGTATATTAAGCCTTAGTTAATTCGTGGGTTATTATATGTGTATATATGTATACATAATCAATATATAAATAGTGTTTTAATATATTTACACATACCGCCAGCATAAAGGTATATCAGAAGCACACACACCGACAAATTAGAAGCCATGTTTGTCTACTGTAGACACGGATGAAGCGTTAATGCTCTCAACAAATAACGCATATTGAATAGCGTCGTATCTGACAGTTTTAGAAACGCACAGAGCACTGGAAGGTGTCGCACAAACATTAATGGATGAAAAGCCAGTCCTTTGTCCTTATATACAAATGTTCAGACAAATATTATCATTACCACCTCTCTAATCATTTATGCCTAACCGATATGAAACATCCATTTGATTTATGCTTTGTACGACTTGTTCAAATGTCAGTCGAGCACTTTTCGGACCATACTGGTCAAGGCTCATTTCTATGTGGCTTTTACATGTTTACGTTTGGATTTTATATGTGGTAATTAATTCCTGTCACAATCATATGTTTTGAATGTATGTTTCCTGATGGTTCATGCCATTTGTTCAAGCATTTTGCTTTGCTTATTCTTCGTTCTCTATCACACAGCAGTGTATGTATCGCCTTCGTCCTCTCACACAGCAGTTTATGTATCGCCTTCGTTCTCTACCACACAGCAGTGTATGTATCGCCTTCGTTCTCTGTCACACAGAAGTGTATGTATCACCTTCGTTCTCTGTCACACAGCAGTGTATGTATCGCCTTCGTTCTCTATCACACAGCAGTGTATATATCGCCTTCGTTCTCTGTCACACAACAGTGTATGTATCGCCTTCGTTCTCTGTCACACAGCAGTGTATGTATCGCCTTCGTTCTCTGTCACACAGAAGTGTATGTATCACCTTCGTTCTCTGTTACACAGAAGTGTATGTATCACCTTCGTTCTCTGTCACACAGCAGTGTATGTATCGCCTTCGTTCTCTGTCACACAGAAGTGTATGTATCACCTTCGTTCTCTGTTACACAGAAGTGTATGTATCACCTTCGTTCTCTGTCACACAGCAGTGTATGTATCGCCTTCGTCCTCTCACACAGCAGTTTATGTATCGCCTTCGTTCTCTACCACACAGCAGTGTATGTATCGCCTTCGTTCTCTGTCACACAGCAGTGTATGTATCGCCTTCGTTCTCTGTCACACACCAGTGTATGTATCGCCTTCGTTCTCTATCACACAGCAGTGTATGTATCGCCTTCGTTCTCTATCACACAGCAGTGTATGTATCGCCCTATTTAGCTGGCAGCCCGTTTTGTTTTTTAGTGGAGTTCGCTCGCTTTGAACTCAAGCGTAGTCCATTCACGTGCTACTACTTCTGTTGCACTAGACTGATTTTTCCGTGTGGATTAGCTTTCCTGTTACCACTATACTTGACCATCAGGCGAACCCACTCCGACTTCTGAGGTACTAGTTTTAGTCCAACTGAGAGATGTAGGGGTTGAACCTCGGCATCAGCACACCAGAAGTTTAAGAACGAACGTTCTTATCCATTCGGCCATACTGACGCCCCGAATTCCGATTGAAGTTCTTCTCTTTACTCTAAAGATCCTTTACAAGGCTGTATGTAGGGTCGGGTCATGGTTTAGGTCTGCTTATCTCCGGCAGCCCGTTTGAAGTTCTTTTCTTTACTCTACAGATCCTTTACAAGCTGTGTAGGATCAAGTTCTTCTTTTTACTCTACATATCCTTTACAAGCTGTGTAGGGTCAAGTTCTTCTCTTTACTCTACAGATCCTTTATAATCTGTGTAGGCCAAGTTCTTCTCTTCACTCTACAGATCCTTTACAAGCTGTGTAGGGTCGAGTTCTTCCCTTTACTCTACACATCCTTTACAAGCTGCGCAGAAACGGGTCACGGGTCATTTAGGTCTGCTTATCTCTGGAGCGACACCTTGGAGGACACGTTCCACCATTTGTTGCCCTTCCGGGCATTGGCACTTGTCTGTCTGTTCAACTTTCATTTTGTTGCGCAGATGGTGTTTGAATTTGCAATGGCATGTTTTGAGTTAAAACGTGATCAATTTGTCGCCTCTTTGTAATGAGAAGCATTGGTATTGATATTTCTTTAGTCACCTGGAACTTTTCTCCTGGGCATGCCGGTGTGCTAGGGAATGAACAGGCGGACAGATTGGCTGGCTCGGCAAAACTTGGTGGAGTATTGATGCATGACAAGGCAGATGTGGTTGCGGCCTTGTGGGAGCACGTGTACACCTCGGAGGAGCAAATGGATCACCATGGTCTGGTTAGAATGAGGCAGCGAGGAGTGACGAGGGGATCTGGCCGATGCTCGACGCTCAGAGAAAAGGCGAGACGGACATATAATCAGATTGCTACTGGAACTATTAGTGTTGGAACTCTTCGCTGGTTGCTGAGGATGGGGACGGAGCGCTTATGGGAATGTCCCGAATGCTGTGATGTCGGTTCCTAAATCAATCAATCAATCAATCATTTCTTTAGTCGGTTTTCTTTAAAATCAATATTGTTTATTGATGGGGTCGATTCTTTCGTATCTTTATCTTCAGTTTGTATTTTTATATACCACTAATAGCATGTATGTTTTTCTTTATATTTCAAAATATATTGGAATGAACACGAATACACTGTATGCTTGCTTGCTTGCTTGTGTTCCATCCATCATGTGCCATGCCGGTAAGCGTGGGCGGTCATGTTCTGCCATCTCACTCGATCAACAGAGTCGTGGATCAGTTCCGTGTTTCTGTCTCGACCATGCCACAAGGCCAAGCCATCCAGATACTTGTTTCTAGGTCTTCCCCTTGGTCTGTTCCCCTCGATCTTACCAGTTGTCACCAAGTTCTCCAAATCATTTCTTCTCATAACATCATTTCTTCTTGTGTTCGCTGGCTGTGAACTCCGGCGTGAAGTCCTGTCGGATGAATACATCCTGTTGTCCAACATTAATGTGATGTCATACCGGACCTGAGGTTTGCGTGAGTATCCGTTGTCCCATGTCTGGCTTATTGGTGTGCAGACTGGTGGTTCCTCGCCATGCAGGCAGATACTCTCCGGCTTCGGAGGAATCATCGATCCTACTGATGTTAGCCAGGTCCCCGAAGAAACCTGTTGCCCAGGACGCACGGCGTGGACGTGTCAGCAGGTCTTGGCCAGTATAGATCCCGGCCCTGGTGCCTTGGAAACCAATACACTGTATAATAACCGTTTTTAGTCTATATCAGTATGTCTGGTATAGCAATCAGAAGGTCGTATGTTGCAATCTTCTTATTGTCCCATAAGACTGCACCATGACGACAAACTGATAGTATCTAAGTTAGTTAGTTGATTATCCTTTACATGACGTTGCTGTGAACCCCACATTTTTGGCTGTTTGTGATTTCTTGACAAGTTTACGTTCAGAAGTTTATCATTGCTTTCTGAACGACGGCTACGACGGACACAGAAACCATTATATGAAGACCAGCGCATAGGGGTCTGCTTCCAAATCGCCAGCAGCTGTGTTTCGAACGCGGTTTGCGGGATTACGAAATGCATTCGTAAACCTTTCGCCACAGAATAGATGTCAATTACTCCTGAAGTACTCTGATAGGATACACATCAAACACGTCGCCAAAATCGACATGTAGCACCAGTTTTATCTAACGTATAGCCAAGGTCGACATGTAGCACCAGTTTTATCTAACGCAATGCCAAAGTCGATATGTAGCACCAGTTTTATCTAACATGTGGCCAAGGTCGACATGTAGCACCAGTTTTATCTAACGCAATTCCAAAGTCGACATGTAGCACCAGTTTTATCTAACGCAATGCCAAAGTCGACATGTAGCACCAGTTTTATCTAACATGTGGCCAAGGTCGACATGTAGCACCAGTTTTATCTAACGCAATTCCAAAATCGACATGTAGCACTAGTTTTATCTAATGCAATGCCAAAGTCAACATGTAGCACTAGTTTTATCTAACATGTGGCCAAGGTCGACATGTAGCACCAGTTTTATCTAACGCAATGCCAAAGTCGACATGTAGCACTAGTTTTATCTAACATGTGGCCAAGGTCGACATGTAGCACTAGTTTTATCTAACATGTGGCCAAGGTCGACATGTAGCACCAGTTTTATCTAACGCATGGCCAAAGTCGACATGTTGCACTAGTTTTATCTAACGCGTGGCTAAAGTCGACATGTAGCACTAGTTTTATCTAACACGTTGCCAAAATAGACATGTAGCACCAGTTTTATCTAACGCATGGCCAAGGTCGACATGTAGCACCAGTTTTATCTAACGCAATACCAAAGTCAACATGTAGCACTAGTTTTATCTAACATGTGGCCAAGGTCGACATGTAGCACCAGTTTTATCTAACGCAATGCCAAAGTCGACATGTAGCACTAGATTTATCTAACATGTGGCCAAGGTCGACATGTAGCACTAGTTTTATCTAACATGTGGCCAAGGTCGACATGTAGCACTAGTTTTATCTAACACATGGCCAAAGTCGCCATGTAGCACTAGTTTTATCTAACGCAATGCCAAAGTCAACATGTAGCACTAGTTTAATCTAACATGTGGCCAAGGTTGACATGTAGCACCAGTATTATCTAACATGTGGCCAAGGTCGACATGTATCACCAGTTTTATCTAACGCATGGCCAAAGTCGACATGTAGCACTAGTTTTATCTAACGCAATGCCAAAGTCAACATGTAGCACTAGTTTTATCTAACACGTCGCCAAAATCGACATGTAGCACCAGTTTTATCTAACGCAATGCCAAAGTCGACATTTAGCACCAGTTTTATCTAACATGTGGCCAAAGTCGACATGTAGCACCAGTTTTATCTAACGCAATTCCAAAGTCGACATGTAGCACTAGTTTTATCTAACGCAATGCCAAAGTCAACATGTAGCACTAGTTTTATCTAACATGTGGCCAAGGTCGACATGTAGCACCAGTTTTATCTAACGCAATGCCAACGTCGACATGTAGCACTAGTTTTATCTAACATGTGGCCAAGGTCGACATGTAGCACTAGTTTTATCTAACATGTGGCCAAGGTCGACATGTAGCACCAGTTTTATCTAACGCATGGCCAAAGTCGACATGTAGCACTAGTTTTATCTAACGCGTGGCTAAAGTCGACATGTAGCACTAGTTTTATCTAACACGTCGCCAAAATCGACATGTAGCACCAGTTTTATCTAACGCATGGCCAAGGTCGACATGTAGCACCAGTTTTATCGAACGCAATGCCAAAGTCAAAATGTAGCACTAGTTTTATCTAACATGTGGCCAAAGTCGACATGTAGCACCAGTTTTGTCTAACACGTGGCCAAAGTCGACATGTAGCACTAGTTTTATCTAACACGTGGCCAAAGTCGACATGTAGCACTAGTTTTAGCATGTGTTTGATCTAACACGTGGCAAAAGTCGACATTTAGCACTAGTTTTATCAAACACGTGGCCAAAGTCGACATGTAGCACTAGTTTTATCTAACACGTGGCCAAAGTCGACATGTAGCACTAGTTTTATCTAACACGTGGCCAAAGTCGACATGTAGCACTAGTTTTATCTAACACGTGGCCAAAGTCGACATGTAGCACTAGTTTTATCTAACACGTGGCCAAAGTCGACATGTAGCACTAGTTTCATCATGTGTTTTATCTAACACGTGACCGAAGTCAACATGTAGCACTAGTTTTAGCATGTGTTTGATCTAACACGTGGCAAAAGTCGACATGTAGCACTAGTTCCAGCATGTGTTTTATCTAACACGTGGCCAAAGTCGACACGTAGCACTAGTTTCAGCATGTGTTTCATCTAACATGTAGCCAAAGTCGACACGTAGCGCTAGTTTCAGCATGTGTTTTATCTAACACGTGGCCAAAGTCAACATGTAGCACTAGTTCCAGCATGTGTTTTATCTAACACGTGGCCAAAGTCGACATGTAGCACTAGTTCCAGCATGTGTTTTATCTAACACGTGGCCAAAGTCGACACGTAGCACTAGTTTCAGCATGTGTTTGATCTAACATGTAGCCAAAGTCGACATGTAGCACTAGTTTCAGCATGTGTTTTATCTAACACGTGGCAAAGTCGACATGTAGCACCCGTTTTATCTAACGCAATGCCAAAGTCAACATGTAGCACTAGTTTTATCTAACATGTGGCCAAGGTCGACATGTAGCACCAGTTTTATCTAACGCATGGCCAAAGTCGACATGTAGCACTAGTTTTATCTAACGCGTGGCTAAAGTCGACATAGCACTAGTTTTATCTAACACGTCGCCAAAATCGACTTGTAGCACCAGTTTTATCTAACGCATGGCCAAGGTCGACATGTAGCACCAGTTTTATCTAACGCAATGCCAAAGTCAACATGTAGCACTAGTTTTATCTAACATGTGGCCAAAGTCGACATGTAGCACCAGTTTTATCTAACGCAATGCCAAAGTCGACATGTAGCACTAGTTTTATCTAACATGTAGCCAAGGTCGACATGTAGCACTAGTTTTATCTAACATGTGGCCAAGGTCGACATGTAGCACTAGTTTTATCTAACACGTTGCCAAAATCGACATGTAGCACTAGTTTTATCTAACACGTGGCCAAGGTCGACATGTAGCACTAGTTTTATCTAACATGTGGCCAAGGTCGACATGTAGCACCAGTTTTATCTAACATGTGGCCAAGGTCGACATGTAGCACCAGTTTTATCTAACGCAATGCCAAAGTCGACATGTAGCACTAGTTTTATCTAACACGTGGCCAAAGTCGACATGTAGCACTAGTTTTATCTAACACGTAGCCAAAGTCGACATGTAGCACTAGTTTTATCTAACACGTGGCCGAAGTCGACATGTAGCACTAGTTTTATCTAACACGTGGCCAAAGTCGACATGTAGCACTAGTTTTATCTAACACGTGGCCAAAGTCGACATGTAGCACTAGTTTCATCATGTGTTTTATCTAACACGTGACCGAAGTCAACATGTAGCACTAGTTTTAGCATGTGTTTGATCTAACACGTGGCCAAAGTCGACATTTAGCGCTAGTTTTATCTAACACGTGGCGAAGGTCGACATGTAGCACTAGTTTTATCTAACATGTAGCCAAAGTCGACATGTAGCACTAGTTTTATCTAACACGTGGCCAAAGTCGACATGTAGCACTAGTTTTATCTAACACGTGGCCAAAATCGACATATAGCACTAGTTTTATCTAACACGTGGCCAAAGTCGACATGCAGCACTAGTTTCAACATGTGTTTGATCTAACACGTAGCCAAAGTCGACACGTAGCGCTAGTTTCAGCATGTGTTTTATCTAACACGTGGCCAAAGTCGACATGTAGCACTAGTTTCAGCATGTGTTTGATCTAACACGTGGCCAAAGTCGACATGTAGCACTAGTTCCAGCATGTTTTTATCTAACACGTGGCAAAGTCGACATGTAGCACTAGTTTCAGCATGTGTTTTATCTAACACGTGGCAAAGTCGACATGTAGCACTAGTTTCAGCATGTGTTTTATCTCACACGTGGCAAAGTCGACATGTAGCACTAGTTTCAGCATGTGTTTTATCTAACACGTGGCAAAGTCGACATTTAGCACTAGTTTCAGCATGTGTTTTATCTAACACGTAGCCAAAGTCGACATGTAGCACTAGTTTCAGCATGTGTTTTATCTAACACGTGGCAAAGTCGACATGTAGCACTAGTTTCAGCATGTGTTTTATCTAACACGTGGCAAAGTCGACATTTAGCACTAGTTTCAGCATGTGTTTTATCTAACACGTAGCCAAAGTCGACATGTAGCACTAGTTCCAGCATGTGTTTTATCTAACACCTGGCCAAAGTCGACACGTAGCACTAGTTTCAGCATGTGTTTGATCTAACATGTAGCCAAAGTCGACACGTAGCGCTAGTTTCAGCATGTGTTTTATCTAAAACGTGGCCAAAGTCGACATATAGCGCTAGTTTCAGCATGTGTTTTATCTAACACGTGGCAAAGTCGACATGCAGCACTAGTTTCAGCATGTGTTTTATCTAACACGTGGCAAAGTCGACATGTAGCACTAGTTTCAGCATGTGTTTATCTAACACGTCGCAAAGTCGACATGTAGCACTAGAGTCAGCATGTGTCTTATCTAACACGTGGCAAAGTCGACATGTAGCACTAGTTTCAGCATGTGTTTTATCTAACACGTCGCAAAGTCGACATGTAGCACTAGAGTCAGCATGTGTCTTATCTAACACGTGGCAAAGTCGACATGTAGCACTAGTTTCAGCATGTGTTTTATCTAACACGTAGCCAAAATCGACATGTAGCACTAGTTTCTGTTTGTGTTTTACATCTCGTTGTACTGCATATAGGCACATGTGGTTTGGGGGGTTAGTGTACGCAGTCCCACAATTCCCCGACTCACCGGGTCGAGTGTTCCAAATCTGCCTCAAACTGTTTAGAAGATGATAGCTTTGCGTTGATTACGATGACATGAGCTCAGCAAGCAATTGAAAACTACTGAACGTAAAATTGCCAAAAAAATCACAACAGCCTATCAATCCTGGTGTTAATAGCACGGGTTTGTAAAAGGACATCCATCCATCATGTGCAATGCCGGTAAGGGTGGGCGGTCATGTTCTGCCATCTCACTCGATCACCAGAGTCGTGGATCAGCTCTGTGTTTCTGTCTCGACCATGCCACAAGGCCAAGCCATCCAGGTACTTGCTTCTAGGTCTTCCCCTTGGTCTGTTCCCCTCGATCTTACCAGTTGTCACCAAGTTCTCCAATCCATTTCTTCTCATAACATGCCCAAAAAATTTTGACTGTCTACGTCTAATTTCTCTAATCAATTTACGATCTTCATTTGTTTCTTGAAGGACTTGTTCATTGGTCTTTCTGGCTGTCCATGGTATTCTTTGCATTTTCCTCAGAAACCACATCTCTACAGCCATCAGATGTTTTTCAGCCTGACTGCTCATTGTCCACGCTTCACATCCATATAAAAGTACAGGTTCAATGTAGCATCTCAACACTCTTTTTCTCGTTTCAATTGACATCTTTTTATTGGTCAATATGTTTTTCATCTTGCTAAAGGCTACTTTTGCCATGGTAAAAGGACAACCAACTATCTATTTCTAGCTTGCTATGGTTGTCTTTCAAGGGCTCCGCGGCGGCCTTGTTCTCAGATTCTCTCTTGCCTGCCTGTAGCTCACGGGTTCGATCCGCAAAAGGGCGGATTACATTTCTGTTTTAATTGACCCATGTCGGCCCAACCTAAAATGGTTACCAGGAAATATCTTGGAAAGTAAAAGCTACGTGCGTGATGCTGACCACATGAGTCACCGAGTGCCGATTGGTCTTTGCAAATCTGGATCTAGAACCGTATTCTAATTGCGCGTTCCTTATTATCATCATCATCATCATCATCATCATCTTCTACTTCTGCAGTCAAGCGTCGTCGGGAGGAATAATTTGCGCTCCAGCCCCCGATGAGCGGCACTGGATAGTGTCATTCCGTGTGATTGTACAATGTCTTTGATGTCGTCACTCCATTTCCTTCTTGGGCGTCCTCTTGGTCTCGTCGCAGATGATCTTTGATGTAGGGCCAGTTATGGTAGTTGATGGTGTTGCATTCTAACAACAAGGCCAAACAACTTCATCTTCTGTCTTTCAATAAATGTGGTACAAGGTGTTGATCCCACTGTCTGTCTAATAACAACATTTCTTACTCGGTCTCGGATTGTTAAGTTGGCAGCTCTCCTCAAGCATCTCATCTCACAGGTGTTGAGTTGCCAGAGTGTGATTTGAATAAAGTCCAAGTTTGAGATTGGTAGCATACAGTTGGTGTGAATATGCTGTTTATTACTTACGTTACTGCGTGAAAAAGGAGTTTGTCCATGAATTTATGGTTGTCTCGTGGCATTCTATATCATTACACTGGCGTGTCCCGGGCATGCGGAATCTGCATCCCCTGCAGGTGACCAGCCGATGGGTCGTGCTGATGTTATTGACGCACTCAGAGAGATGTCGAGACCGGGGATTTTGACGCCAGTGAATATATATAGTTGTCCAGAATGAGAGACTCAGGAGTAAGAATTGGCACGGCCACACATAGGGAGAACGAGGGACATTGTTAACACAGGCACTATTAGCCGTCAGTCGCAGATGTATATGTTGGGGGGAGGGGGGATCTGAGCACCTGAGAAACTGACCACAACAGATAACAGATACATTGACATCTGTGCCTGGTCTGTTGCACCGCTGAAGATTTGTCCATGTGCAAAATGCCAAGTTGAAGCGCTATAGAAACCAGACAAACTGATTTCTCATTGTGAGAATCACATGTCCACGTGCAATATATACATTAAAGTCCCAGTCAGTAGCAGTAACCTTCACACTTTTATCATTGCCATAGACATCGGATCCTAGGAATGTAATCACATGTACTTAACAATGATCAACACGATGCAACGCCATTTGACACAGCTGTTATCAAGAAGTGTATGAGATTAGTAAGACACCAGATTAAACCAGGCATCTGTAAAGGGCAACTTAACTTAGACGTGCAGTGAGAAAGGCACATCACTGTTATGCATGATGGATAGGACATTAATGTGAATCGGTACAGCTATTTCGGAACAGTCAATAAATTTGATTGGAAATGCCTTGAAGACAGAACAAGAATCGTTATGGCAAAGGATGCGTTTTGCAAGATGGAAAACATACTGGCCAATAAAGAGATGTCAACGAGAAAAAAGGTGTTTAAGTGATACATAGAACCTGTACTTTTGTATGGATGTGATACGTGGACAATGATCAGACAAGCTGAAAATATCTAATGGTGGCGGTCGAGACACTGGTGATTGTGTGAGATAGCGAAACATGACCACCACGTTCATCGACATGTTAGTTAGTTAGTTAGTCGACAGATCATCCTCATTACACATCGAACCACTCAGTCCATAAGTGCTCGGATCCCCTCCTCAGCAAATCCCGCAGCGTGTTGCGACTAACGACACCAGTTCTGTGTTGGTTTATCAGTCTTCTTTGGCTTCCTGCGTAGTGTTCTTGTTTGGCCACCCCTCTTTTAATTTGCTGTTCTCGCAGTCTGGCCATGGTTGTAGATTCACAGTCATCACTTGGTTCTCGCAAAAGTCTTACTTCTCGTAGAGCATTCAGAATGTCAGCCTGGTCCATGGCGCGTCAGCCCTCCACAGTAGCGTTACCTGCGAGCTTGTCAGGCTCATTCCCTTGTACTCCCGCATGCCCTGGCACGAAGATGAAACTAATCTTTGCCAACCGAGACCGCTCCAGAGACAGCAACCATTCTCTTCGGATCCCCCCCCCCCCCATCTCTATCCTCTTGAGCATGTTCATTGAGTCACTAAGGAAACATGCCCTAGTGAATGTCTGTGTCTCGAGGCATGTTATTGCTTTTCTGACTGCCATGACTACCATAGTCAGGCTACTTGTGGTCTCAGCAGAAGCACCAGAGTCCTCCTTCAATTCTCCCTCCGGCTGAGCCGTAAAGGCCCATGAGCTTCTCACCTGTCGGACGACCGACCCATCTGTGTAAATGACAGCATCACCGTCTAGCGAATTCTCGAAAATCAACGCTTGTACTTCCGCCTCCACAGCTGCCGGATTTTCTTGTCTGCATTTTCTGTCTAGTTGGATGCAAACTGAAAAGGATGTGCAGAAATCTGTTGGCACTTGTACCCACTCCTCACCAGGTTCTAAGTCCTCAAGTGAACACACCTGTTGAAGAATGTCTTCGGCTTGACCCATCCACTACCGTCCCCTTTTTAACCTGCTGCCCTTCACCTTCATAATTTCACTATGCAGTGGATGTGTGTTTGCGTTAACTCTGAGGTAGGCGCGAGCTCTGCAGACTTGTATTCTGTCTTCAATGGTTGGAAAATCAAGAAGGTAGCGCATCGCCCTGCGTGCTGTATCTCTTGTTCATCCAAGAATAATGCTCATAGCTTCATTCTGTATCCTTTCCATCCTTTCTATCTGCTTACCGTTGAGAGTCAGGATTGCCATCGCATACTCAAAAACAGACATGACCAGCCCTTCGTATAGATGACATAGATGGCGCTGCACACAGTTTGCTGCCGCCATCACCCGCATCGCAGCCAACCCCCTCTTGGCCTTTGTTATCACCTGGTTTATGTGCACATTATAAGCAAGGCTTCGATCAAACCGTATCCCCAGGTAATTCATTGCCGGCGTTCTTTCCACCGTCTCTGAACACAGATTTACAGTTGGTGTTGGAGTGTTGATAATATGATTATTCAAAGAGAACCAAACACTGTTGCTTTTGTTGGGTTCAATACACCAAGTACTTATGCGATTGAGTTCGGTTTGTAGTTCCACAGCAAACTGATCTCTATCCTTCCCCTGACGATACAATAAAACATCGTCGGCATATGACAATGTCCTACCAGGTCCAGTGATCTGCTCGCTGGTGATTCTCACAGTGTACACGTTGAACAGTACCGGGGTTATTTGTGATCCCTGTAGTAGGCCAAGATGTATTGTTGTTGGTTCCGAAGTCCAACTGCCACATTTAAAAACTACTTTCCGTTGGAAGAGGGCTGCGGCAATCCAACTAAGGAGGAAAGGACTTCTCTTGAGTTCAAGAAGCTGAAGCATTAAGAAATCCAATGGTACTGTGTTGTACGCGTCCTCAAGATCAATCGCTGCAGCAAATGTTTCAATGCCTGAGTGGAAACCTTCATAGACAGCATGGGCAAAAACTGCTGCATTCGTCCAGGTTTCTCTTTTTGGACGGTACCCACCCAGGGTAGGTGGGAAAACACCTTGCTTCTCTAGTTGGTTTGATATTTTCCTGGCAATTATCTTCTCCAGCAGCTTGCCTATTGTATTCTGCATGGTTATAACTCGATATCCCTGAATTTTTGTATGGTCTTTACCAGGCTTCGGCAAGGGAATCAGATAGCTGTATAACCTTGATGCTAGCACTCCCTATACTGTTGTTGTACATGTCTGCTAGTTCCTCTAGCTCGTTGTCGGTACTCCTATTGATGTCGTTGTATCTAATGCCATCTGGCCCTGGAGCGCTTTTTTTTTTTGATCGTCGAAGCACAGCCTTGATTTCTTTCACTGTCACTGTGTCTTCATCCGAAGTGTTCTGGGCCTTGCACTTGGTTCTCGCAAAAGTCTTACTTCTCGTAGGGCATTCAGAATGTCAGCCTGGTCCATATTGTTATTGGTTCCGACGTCTAACTTGCACCTGTCTGACGTGACCTCCTTGGCAAGATTTCGGCCTCTCATGTCTGTCTGGCTGCTCTGCTCTATATAGCGTTCAAAGAGGGCTTTGCCCTTGTCCTCGCCAGTCCTCTGCCAGATGCGGTCAGCACCTTGGAAGTTAGAAATGCTCTTATTCTTGACTACCCCGCTCATGCTTTTATGTAGTCGCCAGAACAATTTCAGTGACTTGTCTGTGCTTACTCTTTGACACACCTCGGCCCATTTTTCACTTTTAACCACCTTGACCAGTTTTTTTTTAATAGCTTACTTTTGTGTGCATCTCTCTTTCTAAGTGCGTGCAGGGACTAGGATGGCCAGCTCTGTTCTTCTTGGCATTTTGCCTTCTCCTTACAGCACCACGTTTATCCAACCACGCCTTCTCCACCTCAAAATTCCACCACGGTGGCTGCTCCCAGCTTTTTTTCCTGCCCTGAAGCTTTCTGCGCTTGTCACGTCTTATTTTACTCATCACATCTTGCCCTGTACTGTCATACTGGAAAGTCTTGACCGTTAACTTGTGCTGCCTGGTTCTGCCTTTCTCCACCAATATGCTGCAAGGATGGTGGTCGCTGCCGTGGTGTCCTAGGACACCCCATCTACACACTGTAATGAGTGAAGGAGAAACCAGCGCCAGATCAATAGCACTGTCCTCATCCCCTGGACGGCTTGCTGTCCTGGTGACATAGCAACTGTTGATACATACCAGGTCAATGGTTTCAAGTGCAGTCTCGAGCTCCTCCCCTTGTGTGTTGGGGGAAATGTTCCCCATGATCTGCCTTTAGCGTTGAAATCACCACAGAAAATAACATTTCTCTCTTGACCTAATATGTCACTTAAGCACTGCCACTTCTGGGAATCCATACTTGCGTTGCGAATGGTAGACTGGATTGAACTCTTGCCGCCTATATTTGTATATCGTCACTGTCCCAACTGGACATGTCTAGCTCTGACGCCACCATGCTGTAGCGAATGAGAATCGACATTCCCAGATGTCGTCTATTGTAGAAACATTTGAAGCCGGCATTTCGAAACAGCTGAACACCCAGTCTTGTCTCCTGGAGCGCTACAATGACATTCCTGTAAACCAGATTTTCTAAAATAGGACCCCGTTGTTTTACGCTGGCGCAGTTCCAATACATAATACGGATATTCCTGAGGCCCAGACGGTCACACTTGAGTCTAAAATGTCTTAAACCACCACGCTTACCTTGTCGCTTGCAATCTGCCCGGCGCCCACGCCGTCTTGACTGCCCACCGCTCGGAGAACACACGTTGTTCCGCCATGTTGAAAAACCCGAACACCACAGAAACCACACACGCTGCGAAAAATTCACTCAAGGATTGCTTCGCTCGATCCACGAACTCCGTAGCATCCGCGCAGATCTTTAGTAGAAACTCTTGGTTTTACATCCTGGCATACAAACTACACGCAAGAGATGAATAAATCCATCTCCTACGTGAAAAAGTTAACGATAACAAATACAACACGACCGTCCGTCGCCATCTTGAAACCAGAAACGCTAGTTCACATGATGATGAGATCGTTTAAAAATTGATAGTAAAGTTTACAATAACGAAAATAATAATAATAAAGAACATATAATGATAGTATATATAAGAACGTTTTGACAACCGTTTAGTAATATTTCGATACCTAAGGTAAGATGTCAGACAAAGTTGCCAACTGTTATCTTATTTGTTTTCCTTATCACGGAGCATGTAATGTGATCATGAGCCGCATGCTGGGAATTCCAATTGACACACATAATGTAACACAACTCTCTTTAGATTAAAGGCACCGTCTTGGTAGCAAGCATAAAAACAGGGATACAGAAAGCTAATTGATACAATCGTGATGCAAGGTGCAAACATGAATTGTTAGCTCAATTAGAAAACAAAAGTAGAATTAGTGGTAATATTACGTAAGCTTGAAGGCAGGCACGAGGAAATGACGAAGCTATACAATAGATTCTTGACAACGTGTTACAACAAAGAGTTCCTGCATGGTACATACAACCAATTTTAACATATACATTGAGTTTTTCTCAATAAATTACATTAAAAAACTCCTACAGCGAGATTTCTCTTGAAATTACACAAGAAAACCCCCTCACGGTACACACAACCAATGTTGAACTGTGTAGATGATTTCTGGACAATTAGTAAACAAACAAGAACATTGCACCAAGCGGCATAAATGTGATTTTACAGAAAGACTTTGAACATAATAGTAATAGCCAAAGTGATTGATCTACATGGTTGGACAGAAAAAGCCAAGATGGACATGTCAACCAGTTTTGTTATCTTGAAACTATATAAGTTGGAACATTTTATAAGAACTTGTAAAAAAAAATCCAAAAGGAGGCATATTAATGAGGTGAGAACATTTTTCGGGCAATCTTTCATTATAGAATATCTCAAGGCAGTGAGAAAATGTTTCGGGCGGTCTTTTATCATTGAATATCTCATGGCGGTGAGAAAATGTTCCGGGTGGTCTTTTATCCTAGAATATCTCATGGCGGTGAGAAAATGTTCCGGGTGGTCTCTTATCCTAGAATATATCATGGCGGTGAGAAAATGTTTCGGGTGGTCTTTTATCATAGAATATATCATGGCAGTGAGGAAATGTTCCGGGTGGTCTCTTATCCTAGAATATATCATGGCAGTGAGAAAATGTTTCGGGTGTTCTTTTATCATAGTATATCGTATGTATAAGCTTCTACAACAACAGTGAATGCATAGTGAGAGCAACTGGAGGACACTCAGAACCCTTCACCATAAGATACGGAGTACGACAAAGTTGTGTCCTGACCCCTCTCTTGTTCATAACATATATAGACAACATATATAAAGAAACCAGCCAAGCAGAGACAGCAAGAACACCGCATGACGAGAACACAGAAGAAGAACCATCTGCAAATCTAACCATTAGAGAACTCCTGTTTGCGGACGACCAAGCACTAATAGCAAAATCAGAAGCTGAATTACAAGACCACATGAATAGTCTAAACGAAATGTTTAGGGAACATAACATGAAAATTAGCGCAAGTAAAGCAGAGGCATTGACTATAACTAAAGAAGAAAAAGCAACAACGATTCACCTAAACGAACACCTCTTAAAACAAGTAAAGAGTTTCAAGTACCTAGGAAGTATAATATCATCAAATGGTAAATCAGAAGATGAGATCAAAAATAGATGCAATAAGGCAAACCAACTCATGGGACAAATGGCACCAATACTAAAGAACAAACATGTATCAATAACTACTAAGAAAGCACTTCACAACACAATCTTCCTACCAACTCTATGTTACCAATGCCAAACCTGGACAATGACAGAAAAAGAGAAAAGAAAAATCACAACAACAGAAATGAGATTCCTGAGAAGAATACTCAATGTATCAAAAAGAGATAAGATCTGAAATGAAGAAGTCAGGACTAAAGTAGGGGTTATAGCTGCACTAGATTTTATTAGAAGGCAGCAAGTCAAATGGTTTGGCTATGCAAGTAGGTTACCAACTAACAGTATACCAGAACAATCAATGATGTACAGACCAGTGGAAAGCAGATGAAGAGGCCGACCAAGTAAACGATGGACGCAGGGAATAACAGAGTCCATGGGAATATCGATACATGAAGCCCATAAGCGGGCACTCTCCCGCTGTTTATACTTTACCTCGACACCGCAAGGTACAAAAGGAACATGATGAGATGAGATGAGATGAGATCTCATGGATATATGGTTCTATAGAATGGGACGGTCGGCGTGTGATTTCGTGATGCCTCCATATTATGGACGAGTAAATGTGTTGTCTCATGCTTGATTCAGTTCTCGCTAGATGTTCGTTTGACTTTCTAATTTTCGGTTGACAATATGAGTCAACGTCAAGTTAACATTTAGACAGATATATACGTACACAATAAAACATCTCCTACCCTAACTGCGTTCATAAATAAATAATTACAACCAACATTTTTCTGGGAAACATGTTGACTTCTCTGTCAAATCAGAAAAGAGCGCATAGATATATCTAAATATTTTATAAAGATTGTATAATTTCATGATTTGTAAAATATCACACTGACAAGCCTCCCATATTTCATGTTATGCTATTTGATAATATAAAATATGTGGTATTTATCCCGGTCAGTCGTTCGTAAAGCTGGCTGACGTAACAAATCATTTAAAAAGTGCATACGCGCATTTTAATACCAGTGTTATAAAAAGTTCAAAAAGGAATCAAATACACCAAGGCCCGTAGCAGGAAACTTGGGTGGGTATGTGTTGTTTGTCCATCAAGAATGATGATGACCGTTCATTTCATTCAGAGGGGTTGAAAGTATGGAGCCATGAGTTCTAAGATAGCTGATAAGGCCTATTTTGGCTCGAAATGTTCTTTGACAATGTGGACAAAGAATGCATGACGTTCCAGGAGGAGGATCTCCAGCAGTAGTTTTTCTTTCCAACCGTTTTTTCACAGCTCTTGCAGTCCTGTTTGCTTCACAAGTGAGTGCACCCTTGCGTAACGATATACGCCACGAATTTCGGTCTTTGACAGCAGTCTCCCAAGTGTCGTGATGAATTCCAAAAGCTTTTAGTGATATATTCAGTGTCTTTAAAGCGTTTCCTCTGGCCAACTTGGTAGCGTTTACCACAACGCAGCTCGTCGTAAAAATATCGTTTAGGGAGTCTGTGATCTGGCATGCGAGTCAAGTGACCAGCCCAGCGAATCTAATTCTTCATTAGTAGTGTGTGGATACTGGGCATGGACGCTCTTTCTAGGACTTCAGTGTCTGAAACCTTGTCTTGCCATTTATTCTTCACTAGCTTCCTAAGGCAGACTGTGGAAGTGGTTTAGTTTCCTAGCATGTCGCTGATAAACAGTCCAGGTTTCACAAGCATATAGCAGTGTGGATAATACAACTGCTTTGTAGACTTTCAGCTTTGTTTGCAGGCTTATTCCATTTCTGTCCCACACATTCTTGTACAGTCTTCAAACGGCCGCGCTGGCCTTGGAGATTCTTGCATTCACTTCGTCATCAATTGTGGCAGCTTGGGACACAGTGCTGCCAAGAACGGTGAATTTGTCCACAACACTTAGTCTATGGCCATTCACTTTGATATTCGGCACGGGGTAATTAATGCCTGGAGCTGGCTGGTACATAACTACAGTCTTCTCCAAGTTGATATTGAGCCCAAAGTTGGCACAGGCATGTGAGAAAGCTGAAACATTATGTTGCATGTCTGCCTTTGATTTGGCGAATAGAGCGCAATTATCAGCAAACAGCAGTTCTCTGACGGTATTGCCGGTAGTTTTGGTTTTAGCTTTCAGCCTTCTGAGATTGAACAACTTTCCATCCATGCGATATTTGATGTCTATTCCAGTGTAATTGTTTTGGAAGGCATTCGTCGGCATAGCTGAAAACATGAGGCTGAACAGTGTTGGTGCCAGGACACATCCTTGTTTCACTCCATTGGTGACAGGAAAGGGCTCAGACAGTTCACCATTTTCCTGTACTCTTGCCTGCATACCATCATGAAATAACCACACCATATGGACAAACTTTTGTGGACAGCCATATTTCGCCATAATCTCCCACAGTCCTTCTCTGCTGACTGTATCAAAAGCCTTGATAAGATCCTTGAAAGTGGAAAACATTTGGGAGTTCTGTTCCTGACATTTCTCTTGCAACTGCCTTGCAGCGAAAATCATGTCAACAGTTCCTAGTTCTTTTCTGAAGCCTCACTGATACTCAGGAATAAGACCTTGGTCGAGATGGGCTGTGAGGCGGTTGAGGAGAATTCGGGGGAGTATCTTCCCTGCAATTGAGAACAAGGATATGCCTCGGTTGTTGTTACATGATTGGCCGTTTCCTTTACGTTTGTAAAGGTGGACTATTGACGCGTCCTTGACATCTTCTGGCAATATTTTGCCATAATCTTCCCCAGTCCTTCTCTGCTGACTGTATCAAAAGCCTTGATAAGATCCTTGAAAGTGGAAAACATTTGGGAGTTCTGTTCCTGACATTTCTCTTGCAACTGCCTTGCAGCGAAAATCATGTCAACAGTTCCTAGTTCTTTTCTGACGCCACACTGATACTCAGGAATAAGACCTTGGTCGAGATGGGCTGTGAGGCGGTTGAGAAGAATTCGGGGGAGTATCTTCCCTGCAATTGAGAACAAGGATATGCCTCGGTTGTTGTTACATGATTGGCCGTTTCGTTTACGTTTGTAAAGGTGGACTATTGACGCGTCCTTGACATCTTCTGGCATGGTCTCGTTCAGCCATATGTTTATAAAGACTTGGTGAAGCTGCTCTATTAGAACCAGCCCACCTGCTTTGTATATCTCTGCCGGGATGGAGTCAGGACCAGGCGCCTTGCCGCTGGAAAGTTGCTGGGTGGGGTTGTTTACTACCACTATGGTTGGCAAGTCAGCAAGAGTATCATTAGTGGGGACTTGAGGAAGGTAGTTGATGTCTTCATCATCGATGGATGAGGTTGTATTTAAGATTTTGCTAAAATGCTCTGTCCAGCGTTATAGGATTTCTTTCTTATCGGTAACCAATGTTCCCCCATCTGCACTTAGGAGGGGAACAATGCCTCGTGATGTAGGACAATAGACCGCCCTCAGTGAGTCGTAGATTTTCCTATCATGCCTGTGTAGTATGCATCTTGCAAGCCGCCACATCGCTGTTTGAATTTCCCCGCACTCCCCCGGTGAGCAACAGCGCCAACAACCACCACCATTAGAATTAAATTCAAATTTAAAAATGAAGGAAGTAGCGCCTATAGTTTAAGAAGAAAGATAAACTTTACATCATCTTAATTTGAAAAAGAACTTATGGGAATGCCCCGAATGCTGTGATGTCTATTCCTAAATCAATCAATCAATCAATCAATCAATCAATTTGAAAAAGAGTGCTGATTCGAAAAGGGAACGACAATAATTTAAATAAGCCGAAAAGGAGCTCAGCCATTGGTCACGACCTGGAATGACGTCAGAGCCCATTCGAGGAATGCAGGGGGGAAAAACAACAACGGAGAGTCTTTAAAGTTGGAGAGAAAACCGCCAGAAGTGCCTTGTGTGTAAAACGAAACAAAAAACACCTTCAGCAATCGCTCAGCAGGAGAAGGTCCACTGGAACTGACGGCGTGGTGTCCTCTACTCAACAATCCATCTGAAGTTTGGCTAACTCCAGTAGAGGTAGAGAGAGAAGTGCAGTCAGCGAACTAGGACAGCAAAAACCTAGTCTGGAGCCTGAAACCTGACGACGCTATGCTTGAAGAAGACATTCAACTATGTGACAAAACCAACCAGATCCAGTGTCTTTACTCTGCAGGAGTCGTCTCCCGTCAGACCTAAAAATAGCTAAGGAAAACCCTGGCTAACATAGTCCCTGACGAGGAAATTCTATATTATTCTCGAAATTAGAGGCAGAGTGTGTACGTGATGTTTGCAGTTACGTATGACATACAGTCCCATTGGGTTGCTCGAATTCTGGACTTCTCCGTGACCCATGAAATTATCTGGGGTCGACAAGAATTTGAAACTGTGCAATCAGCTCTGAGCAGTCAGTCGTCAGCCAACTGTCAACAGACACGTCCGCAATGAATTGACTGTTGTGAAATGATGCCTTTTCAACCGCTTGCCAGGGCGTGACACTGAAGCAGTCCAGTAGTGTGGTGATTCGTAATCTAAGGTAATATCTTAATACATTATTGCTTAGCAGTTGTCCTTACATATCGCACCGGCTGCAGAAATGTTGTAAGCGAGACGTGAATATTTTTCTGTCCGCCTGTCGGCATATGTAATTATGTGTATCGATCGGCGAGTGAAATATTTAGGTCAGAAGCCGATTGTAACAACATGTGTTTGTGCTCGTTAACAAATCAGGTGTGTGGTGTTAGTATCACCTGCTCAGCTGTGTAAAACTGACGTTGTTGTAGGAAATATAATTAACGTTGTTATATATTAAATATATTCACCAGGCTTGTTAGTGTAGAATTTACTATGAATTTATCACTGCTACTTGTGAGTGTTTTGGGTAATTTAACAGCGATGTTTAGCAAGTGTGTTAACTGCGTTGTTCATTGAGTGCCTAGATAGGGCTGTGAGGAATTCTTGACACTAGTTAGGGTGTAATATTAACTGAATTTCTAGTGATGAGTTATCAGCTTGAGCAAGCAAGTGATGTGTTCTGTGCTTAGTTAGGTAGTGATGTAATTTATGCATTAGCTACAAGTGTTTTATTAATTCCTGGAACCACGGTGTTGTTATTTCCATTAGGATGTGGAGGTGAGTATTTGCTAAGTGAGTACGCCAGTGCTATTACACCTCTATGTAGGAATGTCTGGTAGTTACTTGATAGAGGTAGTTAGGAATTACCTGTGGATTAATGATGTCACTACTGGTTTATTTTTATTATTTTTATGGTTTCTTTACTTATTCAGTCTCTCGGTAGAGATTTGTTCGCAGCAGACGAGCATAATCTCCGGCGGGCCTATTCTCGCTGGTCGCGAGATCCGCACAGTGGAAGTATGGGAGATTTGCTTGCAAATAGACAGGCAATATCTCCCGCGGTAGCTATGGCGGGCCTATTCCCGCTGGTCGCGGGGACCGCTATAAGTCAGGTGGGGAGTCTGATGATAGTGCACGCTTTACACAGGTCCGGACACTTGTGATTGACATATGTGCGCGCCCTCATGGTCCGGGCTCGTACAAGGCCCTCACCTGTGGGACATGGCTGAACGCCTCTAAGCCGGGTCCCTTGGGTGTCAGGGTCTGGCTATAACTCGCCACCGGCTCGTGGTGGTGAGGTCTCGGTGGATTGACGCTGAGCCGCCAGCGTCTGCAGCCTACCTTGTGCCAGACGTATTGGTTACCCATTCCTCTGGAATACACAAGACTAGGCCGAGAGAGAGATCATGTCGTTTGGGCATCACATGATCTCTGAAGCTCTGCCCAGACATTGTGATGGAATATTGGCCACATTCCACTCACATACTTTGGTCTGTCAAGACTGCAAGGTGTCTACTACTGGTTTATTTTGCCTGCCCGACTGAGTGTATGTGCATGCCCGATCGTGCTTATTTGCCTGCCCGACCGACAGTTTATTTTGCCTGCCCGAACGAGGTGATTTTGCCTGCCCGAACGTGGTGATTTTGCATACCCGACCGAAAAGCGATGCGACGCGCTGTAACCGAGGCCGTTGCGTTTGTACCGATCCGACCTACGAGCAGAACGTTGATGTATGACTCTACTGTTCTTCTCTTCGGTAAACCTGACCCTGTTAGTGGGGGAACCACATCCACTAGGAAGAGGGAGTTACAACTGAGCCATTTAGCGGGAGGACTGAAGATTTATGAGATGAGGGACTGGATGCCACTCTAAACAGGCCGACGTGGTCTAAATCGCCACGAAACCAAGGTGCTCTTTTCCACAGCTGTCTGCGGGAAAGATTACTAGGGGATTGCCACCAAACCTGTGATAGACCTGCACAGACTTGACCGTCAAGAGACGAGGTCAACTAATAAAGGTCAAACCTGTTCTGGGACAGAGATCCCAGACGAAAAGCATTGGCTTAGTTTATGAGTTTGTTAATAAGTTATTAACAAGTCATGATTTAGTAATTTGTTAATGCAGATATGTTAAGGAATTATGATTTCTGTAATTTATTGATGTTGTATAGTCATTAATGAATTATTTTTAATTAATTGATCAATGGGTTAAGTGATTAATTAATTGGTGAGTTAAATGGATGAGGAGGATATGTCCGGCTGGACACCTCCCAGATAATGAAACCTCTACACTGAAAGATAAGTAGGTGTATTCTATGGTTATTGTTGGGGGAGAAACGGAGGATTGGAATAACACCAGGTAGTAGGATGCGTTGACTGAGTTAAACCGACTACTCTGGTGCTATAGGGCCAGATGTTGTCCAGAAGAGTTACTTGCCTATCTAGATACTTCCTAATGCACTCTCATGCATGTACCTCTTGGTTAAGAGAAATGATCTATTATGTTGATGATCTATTATATCATGTTATGATATATTGTTCTGATGCATGTGATGTGGTTGATGTGCATGTTAGTTCTAGTAGTAGTCAAGTACTCTCACCGACCTCCTTGTTTCAGGATCTGTTTATATGATGGAGATTCGGGAGTTAAACCATAAACTCAATTGGACCAGCTCATTCCAGTGCCAGTCAAGGTGATGGTTTGAGGCAATACTGGGAGCGGTCAAACGAATCTGCCAGAGTCAACACATGAAAGAAACCTGAGTTTTAGAATGTCACTGTGAGTCTAAGCTAAGGCAGCCACGACGAGTCCGACGAAGATTTGATCAACAGATCCAGGTTTGGTCTAGGACTAATGCGTCTCCTGATTCATGCCAGTAAGGTACTGGTGAATTTCTATAAAGACTCGAAGGTAACTCTTTAGTGACTTGTGTACTATCAAGGAAATTAGTTCAAGTTGAGTTGAAGGACTTGAACTCTGTTGAATAGTCACTACTATGGCCAGTTTAATTATTTTTCAGGCCCGGCTGGGTCTTAGTGAGGTCCAATGTATAATGATTCATCTAACTCCGGTGTGGATCTACATTTGTGATTCTTTATGAAACCTGAACTTGGTCAGTGACCCACAACAGTAGTCTATTTTCGTGAACACCGGAGGGACAGACTTGTTTGGGTAGGGAGCTACCCCATTCCTAGGTGTGTTGAAGGTTTGTGACATTGCTAATCTGTGAAGTCATTAGGTCCCTACAGAATTGTGTAGAATGGTGACATTGTGAATATGTTGAATTCTTACATTGACATGTTGGATTGTTAACCAGTGACAGTGTTAGTAAATGGAGTCAACGCTCCAGTTGTATGTTGCAGAATAGTTCATCCCATTAACCTGAGACGCCAAAGAGCAACCATGCTCTTATATTCTATTGTATTGTTCAGCAGTACTTATCATCAGATGCGGACATCTAGAACTCTAGGGTCGGCCCATAAGTCATCAGTAGAGTGGAACTTGTGATTTATTCTGTCATCGAGGGATGACCAGCGAACATTGTTGACGTGCCAGTCAGGTATCAGACATACACCTGACCAGTCCGAGATCTTACACAGTGGAAGAGGAGAACTCTGGAAGGGTCAACGATTTGGAGTTCCTTTGCACTGGAGGTTCCTCGGGTGAGTCGTTAGCCACGACTGGACGACGGCACTAACTGAAGTCACTTGCTCTATGATGATGACTGATCATCTGTAGATCTTCTCGCTGCTCTCATTCGGCGGTGTACATAGTGTCTTCTATCCAGGCTTTTTAGCCATCCCTCTCTGAGTTCAGTTGACGTATTAAGAAATTAAATTTTGCTTTGTTGACCATGGCTTTGAATACTTGTATGACTGTTGTCTTGTCCGAGCCCCCTGTGGGTAGGAATCCATAGGTGGTGAGGGAAGGTCAGCTGTCCCGGCTTGTGTGGGGCCCTGTAGATGTAAAGTCCTATTGGGGTGGTCGGAGCAAAGGCTGGGGATATTAACTATAAGTAACATACCTGTCCAAGCCCCGGGGGTCTTGTTACAGTAAGCACACTGTAATATTAAGTTATTTATACTCCTTTCCCAGAAAATGGTAAGTTGGTGGTTGTAAAAATGTGGTTAGTCCTTAAGAACTTATTTCGGGAGAGACTAAGCACTATATTCAGATGTCGTAGTCCATATATGATATGTGCACTAGGTTAACCCATAGTGAGGGTTTTTTTCTTCTAGTTATACAGCTTCTGTGTAAGCATAAGCATTATGCCTAGGTTGTGCATTTTACTCCTTAAGTAGTTACGTCAGTAGTGATTTAGGAGTTAATTATTAACTTAGGATTTAGGCGATTAGAAGCCATAGTTCAGTAGTAAGGAACTATCTTAAATGAGCATTCACTAAGTAGGAGGAATTAGTGTAATTCGCCCTAGAAACAGTACATGGGCACATTAAATGTTAAATAGTTCCCTGTGTGTTATCATACATTCTTGTGTGTTCTATGGAAGCATTCATGTGGTGATTAAATCGTGACTTCATCGGTGTTAAATGTTTGAATTTATATTTTAGCTTATTGATTATGAGTCACCTAATTATGCCTGTTCATCATTCATGCAAGTGGGGTTATAATTTATGTTGAATTATTGTAGATTGGGTGAGGAGAAGTGGCATACCAAGGATGAGCATGATCAATCAATCAATCACCTGATAGTAGGTAATTTGATGCATACTGCCTATTTTATCAGAGGAGAAAGTGACAGTGGTACCCATGCACTCATTAATAATTTAGGTGCCTCTACGCATGACGCCACTCTGTATTCCATATCACTCATGCTACAGTTATATGGTTTTGTTTCATGAATCAAGTTTGATGTATGATGATGATGAATATTATGGCCAAGTAAGGTAAAGACATATACCTACATGTTGAAGAGGAGGGAGGGTGCTCCTCCTTAAAGCATTTGATTGGAGTAACCCACCAGAATGTCATACAGGAGATGATGCCATACTGTACTTATATTGTTTATAAGTAAATACTCATTGCATTTAGCGAAGGAATTAAGACCCTTAATGTGTGAGGCCTTTTTTTTTTATATGGAAGGATAACTAGGGATAATAATTATGTACAAAGGAGCACGGTGAACATGGTTATCGAATTCCGAATCGATCAAGGTATTACTCAACCTGGAGACCATGGGTGACAGGCATGGGCGAAGATGACACTGCTTATCTAGTAGTCTGAACCTTGAGCGCCCTGTAGTGGAGGATTGGATGGAGAGGAACCAGCTATGGGGTTGATAACTGTTGGGGGACCCTAAGACCCTCTTTCCCCATTGTTTAATTTTCCCTGAGGTCAAAATTCCTTTTGTTTATTTTCCTTTTTTTTTTTGGGGGGGGGGGGGTTAATTTCTCCCATTTCTAATGATCATATAGATGTATTGATGATATCAGTAGATATATGTTTTGATATTGGAATTTCAGGTAGTGGTTAGATCCAGATATGACTCTTGGTGGGGACACCTGGCTGGAGAGATGAAGAAGACTATTCTGAAAGAAAGTGCCAGCTAGAGTTTCATCTAAATACTTAGGACAGGTGACCCGGTATTACCATAGATAAAACAAGGACCTTTACTTGGACCTGTGAGTTGAGTGACTCATCGACTATAATCCTACCTGTACCAGATCAACACTCACTCTGAGAACTCAATGTATTTATTTTCACTGAACCTATTTTTTTAACAAACGGGTTCCACAGACCCTGATGTGGATAGACTTGAGTTTACGACAAGTCCTTATACTTAATGTAACTCAACTGAGATAAATATCATTTAACCCACTGGGGAATTGAGGTTTATGTTGGTATTTTTTTTAAGTGAATGTTTGTGGCATTAATGATTTTATATCTCATGCCTTTGGAATAGATTATTAATTTTGTTAACAGAATGACCAATACCCCAGTTTGTTGTGTTTATTAAACATAAAAGAGATTTCATTTCCACTCGAGTATTACAAGAATTCATTGAGTGATTACGTTGTTGTTGTTGTTATTAATTAATATACCCAAGATATTAATTATTTTGAGAACAGAGGGGCAAGGAAACTCCACAAGAATATTACTACTGTTCGCGGAAATCTTTTCCTTCTTCACCTTGGGGACTTCATTGGCTCTCCTGGATTCTTCTTTTTCTTCTTTGCATTCATCCGGAGTGTTTTTTTTTTTTTTTCAGATGTGATTCCGGTGTGTTGTTATGCGCCCTTGGGCCGAAACTCTTGGGCCAACCCATCCGACTTTCGCGTGCGTTCTTGACCAGGTTAGCATTCCTAGGAAACTCTAACTTTTGTGGTACCGTCCACATCCCAGCTAGTCAAGTTGGTTGGTTGGTTAGTTAGTTAGTTAGGTTAGTTAGTTATTTAGTTAGTTAGTTAGTTAGTTAGTTAGTTAGTTAGTTAGTTAGTTAGTTAGTTAGTTAGTTAGTTAGTTAGTTAGTTCGTTCACTCGGTCGGTCGGTCGGTCGGTCGGGCGTTCGTTCGTTGGTTGGTTGGTTGATTGATTAGTCGAGGTTCCAACTTCCCGGCAACAGGACGTCCCCATTATGCTCCGTTCCTGTGCCAGTGAATATCTCACAAAATGCTCCCCACTGTCCAGTGTGAAAAGTGGAATAGGCAGGAGTCTCGGCAATCCAACAGCCCGCACAGGTACACTGTGCATAATGCCGTTGCCAGTATGCTGCGTTATCGCTATTCCACTAGTTAAGATGAAGGAATCAACGGTAAGTCAATTTCACGGCTCAAATGATCAACAGTAAATAATTATAAATAAACTGGAGCCGCATTCTCTTACTGAAGATCGGAAATCATCGCTGCTTTATTCTCACAGCTGACAAGTCACAGTCACAATGTCGATATCTTCTCTAAAGGGCCTGTTGTGCCAGGCCGGCAATAGAATGAATTAACCAATATCTAACATGTTAACGTATCAACCCTCATTCCTGTTCAGCCCTGAATCACCTTCATTCTTCCCCTCTTCTGTCCATCATTTGTGACGCTGTCTGATCAATCTGTCTAGGTTTAGCGGGTTTTCAGTCGACGGCGATATTCTGTAACATCATCGTTGCTTTGTCCTTTTTCCTGTCCGTGTCATCCATCCACTGATCTTCTCTCAAGCCACTGTTAGCCACCACTTCATCCTTGCAATAATCTTTCGAATGTTAAAACACAGCCTGTCCTTGCAAACTCCAGCGAAAACTCCCTTGGTGTCTACTGACGTCAGAGTGGCGATTCTCTGTTGACTACTTGTATCCTAGATTCTGTAAGTTTTTGGGTTTCAGGATTTTCTACATCATTAGTGGGTACCTGCCTTATGGCATTATGCCCCCCTCACCTTTAAAATGATCTTATCATTTTCCCAGATTGTAATCAATAAATCTGCTAATAACAGTGCAGACGAAATAAGTTATAAGCTATGCTAAGTACGGCTGTATGGCTCCCTATGTATCCTACACAAAATTTAAAAAAATTATTATACGACGGGCACGCTCTCCAGTCTACAGTCCCGCGGTAGACGTCGTGCAGCCAACCTATTGGGGGGGGGCTGTACTAACTAACTCTAGCTAAATAACTGGAGTAAGGGGGCGTGTTTGATTCACAGGTATCAAGCCGTCAGTCCTAGTGCTTGCTTTATAACTCTCGCTATAATATCTATCTCTTGCTATGATCTTATTCGTATAGGTGAGGACCTTTACCTTAATTGTGGCCGTAGTGGTACTCAGTACTAGTTGTAGTCCTATAGTGCATTTGTTGATTCTCAACAATTTCCTGGCAATTCATGGCGAAATTATCATGTGGCATATTCTTCGTCTGTGAGCTAACAGCGATCATAATATTAACTTATTTATAATATCTTCAATCAATAACTTCTAATACTAACAAAATTAATTTAATTATGTGAACAACATTGAGTGAAAAAAAAATGATCTAACTTAATCCAACTCACATTCCGTAATAAACATATAAGAGTTCATAGTATCTCAATTTCATTATGCTACTAATTAATTATTACAATATACACTAATAAGTGTTTATATTATTTTTGATAACCACGCTAAGTAGTTAACATAACTAACATAGTCCGTCTTAAAATCACATCATGTGATCCACATGTGAATATATCTATTATCACACTGTCTAAAATATTAAAGTTCAAACTTAGAATGTCATTCCTTTGTCTTCCAATAGAAATCTTCCGTTCTGATACGATCAACATCAAGAGCGGATAGTAAGGAATAGCACACATCGTCTCGATCCAATGAATATGACGACTGGCTTTATAATGTCTCTGTCAATAAATGAAAATTGACAACATATGTATATACCCGAATAATACTATACAAAATAATTTGTTGTTTCCTATGTAAATTGTTATCGAATCAGGTGCATCTATAATATAGTCAGTCGGCCTAAATAATATATAACTAACGTAGACAAACATTCAGAAAATTGAACTGAGTAGAAAGATCTAAAGACGACTAAGAAGATCTGCCAATTTATTTTCCTTTCTCGGAATATGACAGATATCGAACTCATAATCTTGTAAGAGAAGTGACCATCTATGTATTATGGAATTCATAGGATGACCAGATTTAAAGATTTGTAATGGTTTATTATCAGACAAAACCAGAAATTTCCTTCTAGGGAGATATCTTGAGAATTTCTCAATACTTTCAATTAAAGCTAAAGCTTCAAGTTCGGTGATAGCATAATTTGTCTCCGTATCAGACAGCTTCTTACTGAAATAGAGAATAGGGTGTAATTTGCCGTCATGTATCTCAAGTAACACTGCTGAAATTGCATGAAAACACGCATCTGTTTGTGATACGAAATCTTTCGAAATATCAGGCAGTTTCAGAATAGGATATGTACTAAACAGAGTTTTGATCTGCTGCAACAGTTTGTCATGATCGTCTGTCCAGACTATTTTCGTAGGCTGACCTTTCTTTAGAAGTTCAGAAAATGTTGCTAATTAGGAATAAATTTCTGATAGTAGTTAATTAATCAGACCTAATAGACTTCTAAGTTCTTTTTTAGTGGTAGGAGGTTTGATGTTAAGAATTTTGGTAACCACCTGTGGATCAGTTTTTTCGAAATCCATCAGAAATTCTATGACCAAGAAATTGTATTTAAGTGAATCCTATTTCAATCTTGCTTGGCTTAGCCTTAAGATCGTGTTGTTGTATTCTCTGAAATACTTGTTTTAGCATTTTGACATGTGTGTCTATGTCTGTAATATGGATACAGATATCATTCATATATGTAGCAACGTTAGAAATGCCATGGAGTAATTTTCTCATCATGCACATAAATGTGCTCGGTGCAATTTGTAAACCGAATGGAAGATATACCTATTCATAAAGACCTAATGGAGTGCTAAAAGCTGTGATATGCATGGAATCTTCATCCATCGGGATTTGCCAATATCCCCTGGTAAGATCAATCTTTGAATAGAGTTTAGAGTTTGCCATGCCTTCGATTAGTTCATCGATATTTGGCATTGGTTCTGCATCAAGTAGTGTTAATGCGTTTACTTTTCTGTAATCGACGCACAGACGCAATGAACCATCTTTCTTTTTCACTATCACTACTGGAGAACAGTAGTTAGAAATGACTTCCTAATGATACCACTTTGATCTAGTTCAGACATTTCTGCTGTAACTTTCTCCAGATAATGTATCGGAATAGTATATGGTTTCACTTTTACTGGAATAGCAGAAAGTAATGTTATTTTGTGTTTGATAAGCGATGTTTGTCCTGGCTTATCAGAAAAAATTTAACTAAACTCTTGTATCGCTGAAATAAGTTTCTCTTTATCTTGTGTTGATAAGTTTGGATTTATTTGTATGGATTACCAACCGCTATCACTGTTCACTGTTGGAGTTGGTATTTGTTGTGCCTTGTTGTTCATTAATCACCAAACATGCTGCTGCTAGTCTATGTGGTATTTGCTGTGTCACATGTGATGTGTCAGTGTCACGTGCAATGTGTGGTTTTAACATATTAATGTGAAAATTGTTCTGTTTACCTTTAACATCAATAAGATAATCAACATCACTGACTTTTCTGATAACTTTAAATGGACCCTGCCATGAAGTAACTAGACAATCACGAGGGTCGGGTAGTAATAACCAAACTTCGTCTTCTTCTTTCAAGACTATTGTCTTGGCATTTCTGTTGTCATACTGTCTGTATTTTTCTCCAGCCTTTTCGAGTGCTGACTTTGCAATTTGACAAGCCGTTATGATCTTATCTCGTAATTGAGTAACCATTTCACATGCTTCTCTTTTCGGGTGGTCATCTGTTTTGTTTGTCAGCATATCATTGTATAACATCAATGGACCACGAGGATTTGCACCGTATACTAACTCGAATGGAGAAAACCCCGTACTAGATTGTGGTACTTCACGGTACTCAAACAGTACTGCTGGTAAAATCATATCCCAATCTTTGGGTCGTTCAGCTGCGACTTTTGCTAGGGTTCGTTTAAGGACCCCATTGTAATTTTCATTGACACCATTTGTCATTGGGTGCCAAGGTGAACTAAAGACTTGTGGAATACCCAATATGTTCATTGCTGCTTGGGTAGCCGCCGATATGAACTGACTACCTCTATCTGACAATATACATCGTGGGAATCCTATCCTACTGAAAATCAATAATAATGAATCTAGGATGGATCTACTGGTGATGTATTTGAGTGGAATAGCCTCTGGCCAACGAGTACAGAGATCAATCATGGTTAAGATAAATCTATTACTACGATCAGTAGTAGTATTTAGCGGACCCACAATATCCACCGCAATCTTCTGAAATGGTCGTGATGCCAGATCAGTTTTCTGAACATGAGCTTTGGGTTGTTTGCCTTTTTGTGTGGTTCTTTGACACAATGTACATGAACGAACATGTGTGGCGATATCTTTGATATAACCAGGCCAATAAAATTGTGCTAACAATCTATTAGTGGTTTTCGCAATACCCATATGACCCGCACATGGTGAGTCATGTGCAAGCTGCAATGCTTCACTGCGATATTTGGTAGGTAATACTGTTTGTAATAGAAGTGTTGTGCCTTTGTTTTACCGTCTGGATAAAATATTATTGTCTAAGATAAATTGCCAATTACCATGTTTAGCTTGTTTAGACGGTTCTTGTATGCTTTTAAAACACGTTTGTAGTGTAGGATCTTGTTTTTGTTCATTAGCTTAGTCACCTGTCAATGTGATAGTGTTCTGAGTATTGTCGTTGTCTGTCTGCGATGATTGTTCTTTTTGTCGCCGCTCTTGGGCTCTCGTGACAGCATTCGTTTGAGTGTGGTCAATCTCCCGTTGGATTGCCTCTTAGTGAGTGTAATCATTTGCATTGGGTACATTCCCTATGAGTAAACCGGCACAAGGATTAGGTAGTATTGCAGCGTTCACTGTGCCTTAAAAATATGGAGATTGTATTGTGATTGTGGATATCTTATATCTCTCTATTGTGCCGCCAAATGTTCTATAGGTTACAGTTTTGCCTGTGTAATCTTCTTTTATTAACTTTTGGTCCACTGCAATAATTGAAGCTCCTGTATCACGAACACACGTGGTAGTTTCACCATTTACCCACTCTTGATGAACTTTGAGTGTGCCATTCTGAATATTTGCTGCATTGGCTTCATGAATGGTTACTAGACATTCGTCATCAGGGGTGTCTTTATCCGTCTTGTCTATTTTGTCACTATAATTCTGTATGATAGCCGCAAGTTTGTCTTCTATGTCATCAGAATCACTACTGGAAAGACATGTGTGGTACTTGCTTCTTTCCAAGTATTTCTCATCGCGCATGACTTACTGGTATGACCATACTCCCGACAAGAAAAACATTTAATACTCCTCTTGTAAGAGTCATGCTTACTTCTTTTCTTGGATGTGATGTCTCTCAAGTAAGCAGGAAACCCAAGATGTTGATCACACATCTCTAGAGATCCGTGGGAAAGTTTGCAGTGCTGACAACGTGTGAAGTGACCTTTTCTAGGTCTGTCTGCATCTCTGTTTGTGTTTTGGCAAGGTCCTTTGTTTCTATTTGAAAATTTTTTTAACTTACCATTACCTTTGTGATTCTGCATTCTGGCGCTAGCCCCTATCACAAGTTCTGGTTGTGCACAGTCAGCAAATATGTCACGGTGGGCGTTGAAGAATGATTCACCCCGCGTTTCCATATCCGCAAGTGACTTACATTTATTTTCCACAAGAAATAGTGACATGGTCTCAGGGACAGCAGAAAGAAGTTTGTCTATAATTATTAAGTCACGTATTTTATCGAAATCAGAACCAACGTCTGCTGCTCTTAACCACTTGTCAAAGCAAGACGATGTTTCAGAAACAAAGTCAAGGAATGTTTGGTTAGTTTTAGGAGTGCAATGTTTTGCGTATCCTTTTACAGGACTTAGCTGTCAACAGCAGCATCTTTCAGCTGTCTGTTGATCTCTTGGCAAGATTACGCTCAGTAGTTTGCCATTGCTTTCTGAGCGGCCGGCTCAGTATCCGCAAGTCACGAGCGGGGGTCGAACCACCTCAGTTCTCGCTCCGCTGCGAGACTCTGCGTGATAAACGGGATTACAGAGAGAAAGTGTTGTAACCCCACAGCCAGAGAGACCGGCAGTTTTAGGAGTAAGTGTCTTAAATTTTGTACGCAAACCAGCTTCGTCAAGACTAAAATGTGCAAGAACTCTATCTCGCATGTATTTGTAGTCGGTTCGCAAGTTCTCAGGTATTAATTCAATCACCTTTAAAGGTTCTAAGCAAGGTGTCGATGAAATAGAATTGGTAAGTCCTGTTCATGAATCTTATAGAATTTTGCTAAAATTTGAAATTAGTAATCCAGGAACTTACCGAATCACCTTGTTGGAAGTTAGGAATCAGACCTTGGTACTTCTTGACTGGGTCGTTGTGCTTTGCTTGTATTCTTTCTCGTTCCATCTCAGCTTCACGATCCATCTCCAATGTCTTAACCTTCAAATTACCTTCCAGTTCCTTGACCTTCAAAAGTGCTTCGGCAGCAAGTTTCTCTTTCTCAAATGCTAGTTGCTTTTCCTTTATTTCTCTCTCTGCTGTTAACTGCTTTTCTTTCATTTCTCTGTCAGCTGCTATTCTCTCCCTTTCCAATGCTAATTCATTATCTTTTGCAGCCATGTTTTCTCGTTCTAAAGCTAGTTCCTTATCTTTTAGTTCTTTCTCAAGTGCCAATCTTTCTTGTCTTTCCTCTCTTTCACGTGCTGCTTGAAGTTCTTTCGCTTCTTTCTCTGCAGCTAACTTTTCTGCTCTTTCTTCTCGTTGCTGGGCCTGAAAGTCCTTCAATTCCTGTTTCGCCCATGCCCTAAGCTCTGGTCTGGTTAAACCAGACTTCTCACCCATGTCCAAAAAAGTCTTGTAGTGTCGACATCTTGTCCTAACTGAGCTATCACTTATCTAGCTGAAATAAGATAGAGGAGTGCAAAAGAGTCGACAAAATGCAATAATGTTGTCCAAAGAGCAGATAGTATATATATCGAAATACAAATGTTGAGCGAAATTAAATGTCAACTTCAAAAGAACAACAATGTAGAATTGAATACAAAATAACTCAACAACTTAATGCTAATAGATATCGTCCTAACCGTTACTCTATGTAAACAACAGAAAATAGTATTAAAAATATATTCAGTATAAAGAATATAATGCTAATAGACAAGTAACAGTTATGAGAGAACGAGTGACGTGTGACGTAAACACATATTAATTTTCATAAAAGAAAATAACACTGACTAGCGATATACAGGTAACCAACATATAATACTACTACAACACACTACTAGTACTGAGAAACGTGAGATCGCCACAAAATATATTCGTAACGAGCTGACGAATGTAGTACGAAACGTATTTCTATGCTCTATAATGCTTTTATTTAGCACGGAAATAGCCCTCCAACGACGCACTACGTCAATGAAATGACGACTTGGCCATCGATAACTAATCTAAATATTACGTATGCACTTGATTAAATAACAATCAACACAACTATCAACAACTTATGCTGGCCTTATTTCCCTGTGTTGTCGTGATACGTAGACCCAGAAGAATCGAAGTGGGTCTGATATCTGACAATTAGGGATATCAACGGTGGCTTAATGTCGGTATGGTTGACTAATGTGTGATAATATCTTGTCGTCTGTGTATGTGGGGATAAGTATCCGTCTTGTAGAAGTATGCGTCGTGTGTGTTGATTTCTAGAACGCGAGGCAGTGAACCATACCGGATATATGGTTACGGTATGTAAATGTGACGCCCGTGGCAACGCGCCCACTGTATCAGACGGTTCACACTAACAGTGGCGGCGTCACTGATTAAGGTATAGACCCTCCGATGAACCTTGAGGGTTGCCCCGTTCGTCTGGTGGTGGTATGTCAAGCAGCTCATCATGTTGACCTCCTGAGTAAAGTGGTGTAAATGTCTATATGTGTCCAGTCAAACGATGTCCAATCCTGTATGCGACGATGTCCACTAGTGTATTAGCTTTCGGTTAACAGTGTCGGCGGAGTGTATGTACTTCTTCATGAAAGCTCCGGTAATCAAAGTCCAATACGTGTATCGATAATGACGATGATGGTAAGATGTGCTGGTGGAGGTCAATTCTTTAATGTTGTCTCACATCCATATTAGTAGTAACCGAATTTGTCCATCCGTGTATAACGATCACATCTATATTGTCCAGGAAAAATGGTTAATGTCGTTTATATATGTAGTGGTTTCTTCAGTAAAGTGAATATGTCGTGAATTGCAAATGATCATGTGCAGTATATAGAGTCTCCTCTGTTGTGTCATCTGTAAACATTGGTGTCCTTGGTGTCAAATTGTTCGTATAATGATGGCGAGTAAGAATAAATGTCCGTCCTATGTGTTAGATTCATGGTTGGTGGCAGATATAGTGTCCTCTTCTCGTCCACAAATACGTACAGACATCCTATAATTGTATTTTTTGGAGTTGCGATGTAATAGCAGTTATGGAGTGTGTACATCGTGGCTAGACAAGGGGCTAACTGGTGCTAATACTTCCGGAATCGAGTCCTCATGTGCCTTATCGCTATTCCGCTACTTAATAGGAATCAACGGTAAGTCAATTTCACGGCTCATATAATCAACAGTAAATAATTATAAATAAACTGGAGCCGGAACGGGCAATGAATGATAAGGTAATTCTCTTACTGAAGATCGGAAATCATCGCTGCTTTATTCTCACAGCTGACAAGTTACAGTCACAATGTCGATATCTTCTCTAAAGGGCCTGTGGTGCCAGGCCGGCAATAGAATTAATTAAACAATATCTAAAATGTTAACGTACCAACCTTCATTCCTGTTCAGCCCTGAATCACCTTCATTCTTCCCTTCTTCTGTCCATCATTTGTGACGCTGTCTGATCAATCTGTCTAGGTTTAGCGGGTTTTCAGTCGACGGCGACATCTATAACATCATCGTTGCTTCGTCCTCTTTCCAGTCCGTGTCATCCATCCACTGATCTTCTCTCAAGCCACTGTTAGCCACCACTTCATCCTTGTAATAATCCAATTGTTAAAACACAGCCTGTCCTTGCAAACTCCAGCGAAAACTCCCTTGTTGTCTACTGACGTCAGAGTGACGATTCTCTGTTGACTACTTGTATCCTAGATTCTGTAAGCTTTTGTGTTTCAGGATTTTCTATATATTTTTAGTGACGCCAATTGCCAACACAAAATTAATCCACGAAAACCACAGTTCATCGTCGATGGACTCGGCAGTCACCAGAAAGACCTCATTGACCCGAGTTTTCTCACATGGCTCGGTCTTTTACCGCAGGCGACCCGCTGAAAGTGTCGCATAAAGCACGAACTCCGCAGCTTCAGCGTCGACTCCCGGGAGTCTCCTGAAAATGCACTCGTGAACCGAAAAGGCAAATCAGTCTATTCAGCAACAGCCGGTAGCCAATATTCCGAACATACAGGTCACTGTACATGACAGATGTAAAAGCATTCCCCGCGAATTTCACAGCTCACAGTGTCGCCCACGCACTCACTCAGTAGCAGGGCGATGGAACCATGTACTACCAGTCCAACGTCCTGCTCATGGCTGCTTTAATTCCTCACTTCAATATATTGAGCATTTCGTTCGCCCCGGGCTGTTCCCGCACAAGCCAGACCGGTCTGCAGTCGTTATCCACTCAGCGAGTTTTCGATTCGGACATGTGCCTGCCGTTGACAATATAGCCAGAACTGTTCCGGGCACGACGGACATTCGGAAACTATCTAGTCAGAGCTGATCCGGACACGAGGATCATTCGGAAAACTAGGTAGTCAGAGCTGTTCCTAGCACGAGGGACATTCGGAAGACTAGTTAGATCTTTTCCGGCCACCAAAAACATTTCACTCGGACGTAATTGCATAGTGCCAGTTTTTATTTTGCCACCCGTCGGCCGTCTTCAGCGGGCATTTTTAATGAGGTAAGCCTTCTTCGGGTTTCGAAGCAAGTTAGACTCTTATTGCGACTTCACTCGGCAAGCTTTTGCTTCGGGCTGCCACGTAATGGATTCGCTAGCCAAGCGTTCCATTTCGTGTCAACAAGACAGTCTTCCACCTTTGACTACGCTCACTCCATGAGTATAGTTACAGACTTTCATCGGAACGTGCGACTGAGGTCAGGCTCTCTCATCCGGGGATCCCTCATATCCCCCAGCTGAGAGCCTACTAACAGTATCTGGACCAAGCATGTAGCGTGCTTAGCATCTCACTTCCATTTGGGAGTAGGTGGGTATCGGCCCGGCTCTCACTTCCGAGAGCTTATAGCTTAGAGGCGTTCAGCCATACCCCTCAGCAGAGAGCCTTAGCGTATGTGTCCGGACCAAGAATTTACGTCTTCGTACACCTGATTTGAGCTTTTGACTGCTATCCTCAGTCTACCTACAGAGCCAGCAGGTTGTGTCTCTCTTAGTCTGGCCCCTAACCCAAGACCGGTCCGACACATAGTTGTGCTTCCCTCGGATCAGCTCTTGGGGGTCTTTGGGACACGCCCCCGCCCCCTACCGCGACAAATTTGAGACACATCGGGGGAAGGGGGTGGGGGGGGGGGCTCATGGACTCTATTTATGGACTCAAGCAATTGAGTTAGGGAAGGCTATTAAAATTACAATGGGCCAGGATCACATTGGGAAAGAGGAAGTTTAGTTGTCCTCTATCTCTTTGAGATTTTCCCGAAACATTCGACAGTCTGTCAGCAAAGCCTTGAATCTCATCAGCTTTGTTTCTCAGCCAGGAGTCACGCATGTGCCGAAGTTTCAGCTGCACTACTTTCCGGAAGTTATTGAAGGCATCTTTGTTTTTGTTTAGTGTGTGTGTGTGTTTTTTTTTTTAATTTTGACTTTGGGTCGTTCAAATATGCCTTGTGGAGAAGATGTTTCTCGGCCAGCAAGTGGTTGATTCTTCGGAATTTTCATCAAAACAGTCTTTATGTTTCCGGGCGGCTGGCCTCAGGATTTCTATAGCAGTGTTGTAAATTATGTCCTTTAGGGCTCTCCACTCTGTTTCCACACCTTGTTTAGCTGTGGCACTGGGCTTGAGACGGTCATCCAGCATATTATCAAAGGACAGCTGCGATTTTTTTTAAAAACTGTTTAGGCAAGTGACATTTAGTTTTGATTTTTTTTTTTTTTTTTTTTTTTGCACTTTTACCCCTTGAGAACGCCATGGTGGTATGATGTGCATATTTATTTTTGAAATAATCAGACGATGATCTGTCTAATATTCGGCACCACACGTGGATTTTGTCACCCGAACTGTCACTCCTCCTGACGAAGACATAGTCAATGAGATGCCAGTGTTTTGAGCGAGGGTGCAACCACGATGTCCTATTTCTCATGGGAAGACGGAAATTTATGTTGGTGATCAGGAGATCGTGTTGGGCACAGGTCAGAAGGAGGAGGAGTCTATTGCTGTTACGATTTCTGACTCCGTACTTTCCAATGATGCCACTCCAAGAGGTGGTGTCCTTGCCTACTCTGGCATTGAAATCCCCAAGGAGTATAAGTTTGTCTCCTTTGGGGACAGATGTTTATATGTTGTGCAGGTCCTCATATAACTTGTTTTTGACGTCATCTTCATTGGTCGTGGTTGGTTCGTAGACACTAACGATGGTTGCATGCTTCCTTCCTTTCAGTAGGGGTAACTCAATGGTCATAAGCCTGTCGTTTATAGCCTTCGGAAATTCAGCTAGTTTACCAACCAGGGTGTTTCATCAAAACAGTCTTTATGTTTCCGGGCGGCTGGCCTCAGGATTTCTATAGCAGTGTTGTAAATTATGTCCTTTAGGGCTCTCCACTCTGTTTCCGCGCCTTGTTTAGCTGTGGCACTGGGCTTGAGACGGTCATCCAGCATATTATCAAAGGACAGCTGTGTTCATTTGTTCATTTTGTTCACGACAAATACTTAATGGCAAATTCCACGCTGGACTGACGTCTTTCCTCGCGTTTCCTTCCACTCGATAAGAATGTGTAGCCAGCACCTACTTCACAGGTTTGGCCTTCTTCTGCAAGTCATGTTTCGCTTAAGGCTGCAATGTTGATGTTGTACCTGCCCAACTCTCTCCCAATCAGTGCTCTCTGGGCCCGACGATTGTTGCCATCTCTTTTTTATGAAAAAGCACCAAAATCCAACAAACAAAGCACCAAAAGGCACCATGAATTTTTGGAAAGCACCAACAAAACAGCACCAACTGTTTTTATTACAAATATAACAACGTAGCGCATTATAATGTATTATTATCTCTTCATATTACAATGAGGTTTATTCCAGATCCACCAAATCCCAATCAGAACTACTCTCGAGCCAAAAAAACACTAAATTGCAATAATACTTTTTTTGGGAAAGCACTAAAACAAGCACTGGCGGTATTCATTCAAAATGTTATAAAGTAGCACATTACAGTTTATTATTATCACTGAATATTAAAATGAAGATTATTCCAGATCTGCCAAATCGCAGTCAGACAACTCCTCTTCAGTTTCTGTAGCTATTTCCTGCTGTGTTTGCTCCTGCGATGATGATGATGATGATGATGATGATGATGATGATGATGATGATGATGATGATGATGATGATGATGATGATGATGATGATGATGATGATGATGATGATGATGATGATGATGATGATGATGATGATGATGATGATGATGATGATGATGATGATTGAAAGAAACGTGTATATGCCTCCTGTGATCCAATTTTTCGTAGAATATCCTTAGGTAGATTATAATCATGACAGCATTTGCCATATCTTTTCATTCCATATCTAATAGTCAAAACAGCTGTCAAACTCTTGATGCTCAGTCTGTTCCTCAATTTTGATTTTATAACTCCCACCTGACTGAAAATACGCTCCACGTCCGCATTAGAATGAGGTAAAATGAACACAGTTAAAGCTAAATCTGTAAGATCTTGGAAAGGATTTTCACCGGTGGCATCCCTGTATGAGGCTATTTCTGCCCACAGTCCAAGTCTGTCAGAGGTCTGTGTCCACTGCATATGATGAAGTTTTCTCCACTGGAAATCGATGCGGGTGAGAGTAGCTGCATCTTCTACAAACATTTTAGCACGATCCAATATTCAGGGCTTCATTAGCTGTAGACATGCACTTCCACGAAGACATTACATGGACTGCAACACTCGAACGACATCGGGCAAACATAAACGCAGCTGTGTCAACAGCTCTATTAAAAACTGGATGCAACTTCCAAGAATTTCTTTCTCATCAGGAAACTGGTAGCCTGCTATTTCTTTCTCAAACTCATAACCTAGATTGGGATTAGGATCTAAATAATCTTGAATAGCATCACTTTCTGTTATATATATATATATTTTTTTTTCAGGAATAGCAATCTTTGAACTGATAGAATCAGAGAGTTGGACAAGATTTCTGAGTAGTTTTGTTGGATCCTGTATATCTGCTTCGAATTTCTTATTCACACTTTGAACATCTCCGAGAATATGCTTGAGAAATATGAGATACACATAGTTTTTCATGTCGCTAAACATAGAATTTAGAAGTTCTGCTGTATAATATGAGTTCTGAGCTCGACCAACTGCTGCAATATTCTGACAATGGCAGACTGAATGGACATCCATATACATGTGAGTGTGTGTGTGTTAGTGTGTGTGTCTGCCATGTTTGAAACTCAATCGAAAAAAGTAACCATATATCGAACATGTTGTTTGACCATTCATTTCATCCAGTGGGGTTGAAAGTATGGAGCCGTGAGTTCTAACATGGTTGATAAGGTCTATTTTGGATCGAAATGTTCTTTGACAATGTGGGCAAAGAATGCTTGACGTTCCAGGAGGAGGATCTCCTGTAGTGGTTTTTCTGTCCAGCCTTTTCTTCACAGCTCTTTCAGTCCTGGTTGCTTCACAAGTGACTGCACCCTTTTATAATGATGTACGCCACGAATTACGGTCTTTAGCAGCAGTCTCCCGGGTGTCAATATTTCCAAAAGCTTTAAGTGAGATTTTCAGTGTCTTTAAAGCGTTTCCTTTGGCCACCTTGGGAGCGTTTACCACAACGCAGCTCGCCGTAAAAAAATTTGTTTAGGTAGCCTGTGATCTGGCATACGAGTTAAGTGACCAGCCCAGCGAATCTGATTTTTCATTAGTAGAGTGTGGATACTGGGCATGGACGCTCTTTCTAGAACTTCAGTGTCTGGGATCTCGTCTTGCCATGTAATCTTCAATAGTTTCCCAAGGCAGACTGTGTGGAAGTGGTTTAATTTCCTAGCATGTCGCTGATAAACAGTCCATGTTTCACAAGCATATAGCAGTGTGGATAATACAACTGGTTTATAGACTTTCAGCTTTGTTTGCAGGCTTATTCTATTTCTGTCCCATACATTCTTGTACAGTCTGCCAAAGGCCGCGCTGGCCTTGGAGATTTTTGCATTCACTTCGTCATCAATTGTGGCAGCTTGTGACACAGTGCTGCCATGATAGGTGAATTTGTCCACAACACTTAGACTATGACCATTCACCTTGATATTCGGCACATATATACACAATCAGACACATATCTTCAACACACATACATCTACACAGACCTTAATTATATTTGTCATTATGTTTACAGTGCCGGCTCCCTGGCCGAGGAGTTAGCAGCTTTCTCCGTTAACCCCGAATACTCTCGTGGTTGACGAGAGCGCACGAGAATTAGAAGTGGTTCGAGTCGCGCCAGTGACTTGTGAGAGTATGGAGCCGGTCGCTCAGAAAGTCGTGGCATGCTGATGAGCATAATCTAGCCTAGGAATCAACATACAGCTGAAAGATGCTGATGTTGACCGCAATATCCTGAAACAGGATGGATAAAAAAATGTTTTCAGTGCCATCTGGAAGTACCCGCACCCCACTCCCCTCCGCCGCCCCCCCCCCCCCCCCCCGGAAGCTTTTCGTTATTAGATTGCCTGAAAGATGCAGATATATTGTCACTCTTGGGATATGACAAAGACCAAACTTGGGGAAAGAAGTATTATTTGATTAAGATATTGCTTCCTGAGTTGACAAAACTAAACGCCAACAAAACTCGATGGATGGCAGCCATGGTACTTGATACTCCTTGAGTAACAACGAGAGTATAGATGTCAAAGCGTGGGGCTTTCATACAAATGGCAATTTACCTGATCCATATGCTAAGGGGGATGTGGAGAATGTAAACATGCCAGCCAAAGATGTAAGTACGATTCTGGAGCTGAGAATACAATTTATTGAACGTCTGTTTCGGGGAATGAATGGAGTAAGAAAGACGGCAAATCACCTAGGAATTGTCTTTGTCAATGGAGCAAATCTTGCACAAGAAGAAATATGAAACATACCGTCTATTGTACAGAAGATAAATACTGAGGTGAAGATATTTGTTGTGATTGCTGGGAATAAACTTGTGGAGGAGGTTGTACACTTGACTGACACTATTGTTTTACCAAACATGGACCTCGCTAACTTCCATCAGGGTCTACTGATAGCAGTTTGTTACAGGTGTTCTTCACTCTGGTTTCAATTTGAGCATGGAAACAGTTTTCTGTCTTGCTATTACCTGGTCAGTCTTTCCCTCCCGTAGCGAATGACGAGCCCAGGTATGGAACCCTCGTGCGATCACTCTCATGCCATTGCCCCGCAAGTTCCTAATCGTTCCGTCAGGGAGCCCACTCTGAACGAGAAGTCAACATTTAAGTCCAAGTAAACTGCGTGAGGAGCGAACCCAATACGCTAACGCTAATGAAGACACTTTCTTTTAGGGGTGTCTAATTCGTCATGCGTCGAAGCGAAGAAAACTTGTTCCTGCAGCGAGGCGCAGCAAGTGGCCTCAAAGGGTTCCCCAATTGATATGTATGTGTAATACGTGTACAACACTGGAACTGACCAATCGTTCTCTTGTTTAAATGTTCGTTAATTTACTGGACACAGCATTACGGTCCAATGTGTTTGTGTTATTTGACCTACGCTGATTTAATATAAAATTGTGAGGATTGTGGTGCTATTTCAATGTTAAAGTACGAATTCTGTCCATATTCCATAGTTGTGGGTTCATGAGGATAATATACCTAGCTAATGTAGACACATTTTTCGGAGGCGTCTAGTTGTTCATGCGTTGAAGTACACTTGTTCCTGCAGGGAGGTACTGTCGTCATTCTGAGGTGCTGGGTTCGAATCTCTGTCGGTAACTATGCCTATAATTTCTTATGTTGTCGAGTGCGTTCTCTAGTCTCTACTTCTTTCGCTCTTTGACCACCAAACAATACGTGTGTGTTTATGTATGCACAGCCGTACGGAGAGAAAAGTTTAATGTAGCGAGCAGATGTACGGGAGCTAAATATGTAACATTTTGAGATATTTGTGTATTTTAACAGTTATCTCCCTTCTCCCATGCAAAAGCGTCAACAACACACAATATCCCAACTATTCTTAGAATGCCTTTCACAGACGGTTGTAATTTTATTTCCTTCTAAAGCAGACATGCATTACTTTAAAGAACCAGCTACACGGGATACAAATAGTTAATAAAAGGAGATTCGTCTTTGGCATGTCTATTGTAATTAATTGTCATATAACTCCAGAGTGGCATCTGGTCATGCACGTATTTTTCATAAGCAATCACGTTTCTTCTTGTAATGTAATACAAGTGCTTCTTTATATTTGCTTTGAAGTGGTGGAAGAAAGCATGAAACTTGTTCCATTTACTAGGGCGCATAGAAACCTATTTTAGGATTCAGTGTCACACTTAAAGTAGATTTGGCCCAAACAAAAACATGAATGGCGAAAAGGGGGAAGTAAGGGTGTCTCAGTAATGACTTACAAGTTGTTAATATGGTAGCATACATGTTGTATTATAACGTAATGACATTATTTCGGCGATATACAAGCCCATAGCAAATACGGGAAGTCGCTTAAGACGATTAATCATCCCATGGCACTTAATCAGTTAAGCAGCGACATCCATGAGTAAACACGTCAAACTTCCGTTTTCCGAAGTTTCGAATCTTTGTTTTTCCGTAATTCATAAATAAACACATGCGTATTATTTGGTCCGGGAAGGTTAACTCATTCAACAAATGTCAGCAGAAGCCGGATGTGTCGGCCTAACGGCGCAAGAATGCAGCTCTGCTGTAAACAGGCACATCGCAATTACGTCCGGAAAAGAAAGAAAAGACTCCGGATGAACGCTGAAGAAGAAGAAGAAGAAGAAGAAGAAGAAGAAGAAGAAGAAGAAGAAGAAGAAGAAGAAGAAGAAGAAGAAGAAGAAGAAGAAGAAGAAGAAGAAGTATTATTTGGCGCTCAAGGTAAAAGAAGAAAGACGTAGAGACTAGAGGACGCACTAGACAACATAATCATTGAAATCTATAGTTATCGACCGGGATTCCAACCTGCCACCGCCAAGACAATATCACCTCATAGGAGGTGCAAGTCTCTTCGACGCATGACAAACAAGACTATTTACTTTAGCACTACAACAAACTGTTCGGAGGAACTGTAACCATCACCACTCTGTTGCCAAGTTGTCCAGAGACACGGTACATTGCACTTCCCAAAAAAGGCATAATAACGTCTCCATGGCACGAAGCCTGAGCTGAATTGTTGAGACCATGTGTTGCCCATACAGCATGATCGCTCTCTTGACCTGCCTAGTTTAAAAGGTAACACCAACACATTTGGAACAAGACAGGCTGTAGAAGCTGCTGGAAAATAGACATTGAAGAAGCCCAGAGACAGAGAGAGAAGCTGCCTAAAGACAGTGAAGATGATAATTCTATACTGTTGGCCTCCTGTACAGGAATGTGCCAATGTGGCACTCTTGGGAAAGAGAAAGAGTTGAAACTATTATAAATCAGGGGGACGGAATACTTATCAGATGTTCATCATTATATAAAATGTAGTTCTTACTTGTATCCTCTTTATCTCTGTGATACATCTCCCATAATAATAGTGATGATGATGATGATGATGATGATGATGATCATCATCATCATCATCATCATCATCATCATCATCATCATAGTGGTAATAATCACAATTAGACGTATACAAAACTATTAACAAATAATAAGCAACAGAGATTACATAACAACATTATCATGCAAAGTTCTCTCCACAACCATTTCGACCCCTCTTCCTGTTGTGGATTTCCTGTGCATTTAACTTATTCTGGCTTGCTCGAGGTGTCGCGCTCAGGACGTTACGCTGACAGTGTCATGTGGGAGATCGAACAATGTTCGATTTCAGCTCGCGATGTTTGCTATGAGAGAAAAGACTGGCCATCTGTTCCTCCGTGTACTCAGCCCTACATGTGATGGTCCCAGCAATGCACATACCCACAGCAGATTACTACTACAAGGATTTCTTTTCTGAACTTAATCTAGGAAGGTCGCTTGCTTTTGTTACAGTTTATATCAGTTCTACTGTAGGCCAGTTTGCCTTTTTGTTTTATAACCAATGAACACAGGCAAAGCAAAAGCTGCATTTCAAAAATAAAAAGTATCTTATGCAATATCATTATATGTAAGAAAGGGAGTGTTCAACTGTTATATAGAACCTGTTTTGTTGTTTAGGTTAGTTTAGTCGAAGGATCAATATCGCGGCACACGGGTGTAACCCATAAGTGCTCCGTTCTCCTCCTAACTAGAGCCTGAGTCTGGAGAAACTCAGCTCAGTACACGAACTCCGTAGCACCGGCGAGGATCCTGAAATACGTTGGGTAGATTTTTAACTCAAAATTTGGCCCGGGCAGCGTCGTTAGGTTACTCTTTTTCGATTTCCAACTGCCAAGGGATTTTTTACGTGCGCAACAATACACACGGGAGTCCGATCACACTACCCAGAGACCAGGGAAAATGTTATTATTAGAAGTCCACGTGAAATAAATCCCGGTCCTCACCGAGGCTTGAACCCGGGACCTCCAGCACTTGAGGCGGACACCATACCTCGAGACCACGCAGCCCCCCCCCCCCCCCCCTACGCAACCGGCAACAACTGAGAGAATGTACTGTTCTCCCTTGTTTTTCCTTTCTTAATCGGAAGTTTATAAATAAAGGTAACAACTGAGAGAATGTATTCTTCTCCCTTGTGTTTCTCCTCTCTTATTGGGAAATATACAAATGAATCTAATAAATGAGAGAATGTAATGTTTGTGTTTCTTCTTTCTTATTGGAAAGTTTAAAAACAAAATAATGTTTTTTCTTATGTTTCTCCTCTTATTGAGAAGTTTACAACTCAATCTAACAAATGAGAGAATGTAATGTTCTCCCTTGTGTTTCTCCTATTTGGAAATTTACAAATGAAAGTAACAAACGAAAGATATTTTTGTGAATTGAATTTCTATCACTAATTTAACATCTTAATTTGAAGCAGCCTTGAATAGTTAATACCCGGGAAGGTTAACCCGGTCAACAAATGCCCGCAGAAGTCAGATGTGTCAGCTTAACAGCACAAGAACGCAGCTCTGCTATAAACAGGCACAATACAATCACTTTTGGAGAAATAAAAACAACTCTCCAGATGAACGCAGAAGAAAAAGAAGAATAGTTAAAGAGTCTGCAAGTCGAGTGCATCAATATTAACATGAAAATGAATCGCACATGAGAGAACCGATGAACACAGGTCAGCACATGAGAGAACTGAATGACACATGTCAACACATGAAAGAACTGATGTATATGGGTCAGAACACGCGAAAACTGATGAATACATGACAGAACATGAGTGAACTGATGTACACAGGTCAGAACATGAGAGAACTGATTTATACAAGTCAAAACCATGTATCATAATGATTAATGTGAATGGTGTTATGTCGCTTGTATAAACATTAATGTGATGGCACATAAACAATGTGATGGCACATAAACAATGTGATGGCACATAAACAATGTGATGGCACATAAACAATGTGATGGCACATAAACAATGTGATGGCACATAAACAATGTGTATAGCACTAATGTGAACACCATTAAGTCTCGTGTATTACAAGAAAAGTGAACTTTCATTAAGTTGTGCATTACAAAATTGTGTAAAGGTTATTTAAGAAATACAAACTGGACAAAGTCAGAAAAGAGCATTACAATTACTGTGGAGTGTATTCAGTCATGTAGGTAATTAACGCAGATATTGGTAAATGTTGAACAATACAATTAATTTGAGCATAAAACAAACATTGGTGAAATATAATAATTTTCTAAAAAATCTGTACTAAGATAGAGCTAAGGCTGAGGCTCCAACACCAAACTGACATGACCTGTCATCATACACATTCTGAGGATGTGGGTACATATGGACTTGACTGGCGTGATATGTTTTGTTGTATGGCAGTGAAGCTTGAAATATAAATACACAAATTAGATAGAACTTCGAAGCAACGGAGATGTGTTTCCTGAGATAAATGTTGCGAATTCATTGGACTGCCGACTGCCAGTAACAACGATTGTCTGAAAAAGACTAATGAAACTAGAACAGTATATACAACAATAAGAAAGAGACAAACGGCTGTCTTTGGAGAACATCATGACAACTGGAAAGAACAAGGGGCAGGGGGGGGGGAGGCAGAGGCAGACCAAGAGAAATTATTCTGGATGGACTGAGACATTGGCAAGGAGGAATATCAACAGCAGGATTGGTCCAGGAATAAATGAAAAAGCAAAAGCAAAAGCAAAAGCAGCAGTAAACTGTGTAGCCAAAAGAGCGCCTTTAACCACAATTTCTGCTCCCACATGGTAACCTAGCAGTTGTGCCTATTTTATTGTGTGTGTTGTTTTTTTAATCTGTTTGTGTTGTCCTGTCCTTGACAAAGATTCTTAGAATCGAAACGTCGGCCGTCCTGTTCGTCCTATAGTACTTATTTTTGTATGTTATTATTTCATTTTATATATTTATTGATTGTTTCTGGTCTTGGATAAGTTACACTTCATTTTCACCTGTGTTATGATGGAGTTCTTTTTAGGGGATGTAAAATTGTATCTGTGTTTAGTATGTCTTTTTTTCGCAAGAGCTAAATATACCTAATTGTTTGCAATCCATAGGGTTAATCCCAAACACCAAATACATGATGATGATGATGAGCTAACGAAGAAACTCGGTATACGACATGTGTGTGAACAGTATGATGGCTATTCTCGTTGTGAAGCCTTCTCAACCTTATAGTCCATGCTGTGCGACGTTAGTGATTGTAATGTGTTAGGTTACTTGTGAGTACCAGCCGTATTATTTAGGTGGTGGTTGAAATAAGCAAGAAATGGAGTATGAGGGAGACATACTTACTGCTACTCACGCATCGTTACTTATTCACAAATGTAGAGAAGCATTACTCTCCCATCATTTGAAAACTATGTTTTCTTTTGAGGAGGGGGTAGTGTAACGTGCGTGTGATTATGCAAATCTGGGGTGAATGAACGAATTAAGAATTTTGCAATACTGTCAATGGAAACTGGGTCAGAAAAGAATATGTGGATGTTAGGTCAGAAAGGTGGAGGTAGGAATTCCAAAACAAAGGTGGACTCGAAACACAATGGAGAGTATATCATGGAGATGTCAGTCTAAGTTACGAAGGCACGGAGAAAACGTGATAGTAGACTAAGGGACAAAGGGAAACTCAGAAATGTTATGTTGGAGGCTTTCAGATTGGGGTTAAAGGGGTAAATGGTTAAATGGTGTTTTGTGGGCGGTCCGGGAAGAGGAGATAAAGATAGAAGTCTGGGCAAATTATGGGCATTTGATTTTGGGCTGGGTGAGGGACGCCAGCCAAGATAGTGACATTTCAGAGTTGAGTTGTGGCGGAGTTAGGGACAACACCACCAGGTGGTTTTTAGAGAGCTGAGTTCTGAGTTCTGGACCAGTGAGGGGAGCTGAGTCCAAAGAGAGGGAGGAGGTGGTTAGATTCACGGACAGAGAAGAGTCTGTAACAGTGTATTGTGCGAAGCCAATAGACGGCAATAGTGTGGGAGCAGGAGCTTACTGTGTTATAAGATAATCTGAGTGTGCTGGACATGTACAGGTGCAATCTAGATATATCTCACTGTGGAATGTTCCTGAAAAGTGTTATAGCATCGAGTTTATTTCGAATTAAAATATTATGTGCGCAGGATGGTGTTATATATTGTTTCATCGTTGTTGATCAGTCGTCTGACACAATATTCACACTGACATCCTCTAGACACAACCACCCCCACTTCTATCCGTCAATCACCTTGGAACAGTGATCATGTCTGTCCACTGGAGTGTCTCTTATTTGCGAATCATTTCTGATACCGACGTACCTCCACTTCTTCTACTTGGTCTCCCCCTTTCCCTCTCTTCCACTCTAACCTTCCCGTTGTGACGACATACTCCAGCTTTCCCCTTTTCATGACATGCCTAAAGAATGTGAACTATCTTCTGATGCTATTAACCAGTTCTCTTTGTGGGTTAAGTTCTTACAAGGTGTCTTCATTGCTCTTCCTATCTGTCCATGGTGTTCTCATTAATCTTATATAAAACCACATCTCCGCAGCTTCCACATAGCTCCTCACTTGTCTGCTAATTTCCATGAAGCCTTCATAAATATTTATTTCCTAATAAAATGGTGCGGGCATATTTATTGTCTTAAAATACGGGTCAGCTGCCCTAAATGTTAACGCCCTTATGGCACATTTTGGTGTGTAATAAAAGTTAGACGGGTTAATTTAACTAAATTGAAGAGGGTCACCAGTTCTTCAGCTTAACCAGAAGAAATTAAGTGGATAATGTTTGTCTCTCAATAAAGTACCTCGTGTGACTGTGGCTTATCTGAAGCAAGATGTTGAATTAATATCTTCTCTGGATATTTTCTGTTAATGTGTTCAGAATCTGTATTATTCATTGTGTAAAACTCTTACATCAATTGTTCTGAAGCCATCTTTATGTACGTCTACCCCAATAACCCTTACTCTTATTCAATATAATATGCATTATATAATATATAATATCGACATGTGTAATTCAACCCTTTTATGTGTCTCTTGTTAAGTTACTGTTTTTTTTTTTTTGTAAAACGCTTTCCGGCATGGCACATGATTGATTGATTGTATAGTTTAGATATTGAACAACCTATGCAGATAGTAGGAGGTCCCTGTTTAGATATAGATATTAGGGTAACTGAACTCTTAGGGTTGCTCGTAATTATGGCTACTCTAGATATGTGGGTGTATCGATTACCTAGTTTTGAGTTATCAATATAAAACAAATCCCTCATATTCAAGACTGGTCAACATTCTGAATAATTCAATCTAAATATAAAATAAAGGAGAACTAGGAAGACTGGGTTATATATATATATATATATATATATATATATATATATATATATATATATATATATATATATATATATGGAGGATGTACAACAGAGATTAATAGCAGAATAGGGCAGGCAAAAGCCGCATTTTAGAAAATGAAGAGTATCTTATGCAATAAGTCACTATCACTGAATGTAAGAAAGAGAGTGTTGAAATGCTTTGTAGAACCAATTTTGCTGTATGGTGCTGAATCTTGGAATGTAAATGAACAAATTAAGAAGAAATTTGAAGCAACAGAGTCGTGGTTGCTGAGACGAATGTTGCGAATTCCTTGGACTGCCAGAGTAACTAACCACGACTGCCTGAAACAGGCTAATGAAACTAGAACATTATATACAACAATAAGAAAGAGACAAACATCTTTCTTCGGTTATGTGATGAGAAGAGAGGCATTGTAGAACACCGTGACAAATGGAAAGATCAAGGGGAAGAGAGGCAACAGAGGCAGACCAAGACCAAGAGAAATGATGCTGGATGGATTGAGACGGTGGCATGGAGGAATATCAGCAGCAGAATTGATCCAGAAAACGAAAGACCGAGATCTGTGGAGAGCCATGAACGCCTACGCCAGCTGGCATGGCACTTGATGATGATGATGATGATGATGATATGATTATATATATATATATATATATATATATATATATATATATATATATATATATATATATATATATATATATATATGCGTGTGTACACACACACACGCACACTTTTAGAAGGTGGCGCCTCTTCACTTAATTCTGCTGTAATATAAATCGCAGCACTGCTGAAACATAAATCACAATATTGGTGGTTTTTAATTTTTAAAAAAAGAAAAGAAAAACAAACAACAAAACAAAAACGAATACGTAGTGTTAGTTCAACCAGAGAACACAAAGTCGAATTTGTTCGTTCATAAAACAGACAGCAGTGTTTATTCATAAATAACATACGCTGCGGTATTTCTTAACACTTCTTCTTTCGTTCAATATTTGTTCAGACCTAAATTTCGCTCAGAATGGCTTGCATCAATTCAGAGATTGCAGGTTGTGAGCATTCGCTGGATCTTTTCTCCAGGACACTCTGGTGTGGTTGGAAATGAACAGGCAGACAGATTGGCTGGTGCTGCATCCTTAACGGGTGGTTTGATGCATGATAAGGCAGATGTGGTGAAGACCCTCTGAGAGAATGTGAATAATGCAGAAGAACAGATGGGCTGTCATAAATCACATTGCAGTGAGTACTCACACATATAAACGACCACTGTGTTAGAATGATTGCTCATACAATAAACACAATCGTGTTAGTTCAGTCATAAAACACACAGCAGTGAGTAATCACACATATAAATACCACAGTGTTTGATTGATTGCTCATAGAATAAACACAGTTGTGCTTGTTAAAGCATAAAATTCAAGACCGTGTCTTTACGAACATTAAAAAAAAAAATACACACACACAGCAATGAGTATTCACATTTAAAAACCACCGCGGTGTTTGATTGATTGTTCATAGCATAAACACAGCCTTACTTGTTAAAACATAAAATACAAGACCGTGTCCATACAAACACTAAACACAGAGAGAGAGAGAGAGAGAGAGAGAGAGAGAGAGAGAGAGAGAGAGAGCAGTGAGTATTGGCACATTAAAAACACGTGTTATACTGTGTCAGTGTTATACTGATTGATTGCTCAAACTACAACAAACACAGCCGTGCTTGTTAACACATAAAATACAAGGCCGTGTCTGTATAACATGAAACATTTACATGTTCTGTAAAACAAAAAGCACAGAATCCTGTGCCCAATAACAAGATACATACACCCGCGTTTGTTCAACAACGCAAGACATCTATATGAAGTGATCAAACGCTCATATGAAACCTAAAGCCTAAAGCCAAGTTTTATAGTCCAGACTTACTAGACTACAGCTCTGAAACCCGACCTTGAACCGCTCCGTGGTCTCATGGCCGTCACGTGACACCGAAATATGGCATCCCTGCTGCTTTGTATTTCCCTTGTGTTTTCACTAGAGACAGCGGATGTAGCTTGTAACCCCTGGGAGAGAGAGAGAGAGAGAGAGAGAGAGAGAGAGAGAGAGAGAGAGAGAGAGAGAGATGCTTCAACTTATTCCGTTCGTAACGTATTTTTAAAGATGCTAATCTTTAACATCTGTGTATAAAGCATTTTAAAAGACCTGGCTATTTTAAAACAACGTTTTCCTAAATGAATTTAAACACATCAGTCACAAACTACGGGATGCTCCATTTCATTGTCTGACCTATTTCGCTGCTTCTCGTCAGATGCAAACTGCAGTTGTATATCACATGAAATGAATATATTAATCATATTTTTGACTGAATACATTACACATATAGTCATTGATATTGTTAGAATGTTGGGCATTTGTTATTCCCACGGTAATCGTAGAGTCACTATGAAGTCTTTTTGTCTGCAAAACTAAGTAATTCGGTTTATATAACCTGGATTATGCAGACATAATAAAGACTTCCTAGTGACTCCTCGAATACTTTGGAGATAGCAATGCTCCACTTTCGAACAGTATCAGTGCGTTATGCATTTCAGCCAAAAATATGATACATCTATTCACATTATCATCTGGGACGCAGAGATCGCGATTCCTCCGAAGTCGGAGTGTCTGCCTGTACGGCGAGGAACCACCAGTCTGCACACCAATAAGCCAGACATGGGACAACGGATACTCACGCAAACCTCAGTCCGGTATGGCATCACACTGATGTTGGACAACAGGATGCCTTCATCCGACATACAGGACTTCACGTTGGAGCTCAAGCCAACGAACACAAGCAAGCAAGCAAGCACATTATCATCTATTCACTTCATCATCACGGTGAAGCGACCCTGTATAGAACGTCACTGTCATCACGGCACGCTGAAAAACCTCCCGATCGCTGCCATTTCTCCTGCCTCGTGCACCCTCATGAAGTATCCTTTGTCCAGCTTCGTGCTGGTCAACCCATGTCTTTTCTACCAGGAAAATGCCTTCCATCACTGCCCCATTCACTGCTTATGATATATAATTATGCATTAAGCACCTGACGAGATGCAGAGAAATATGCCAGACAATAAATTGTTCTTGGAGTTTCGGAGTCAGGTATGCAAAGTAGAAGTCACGAACTCTCAAAAGGTCATGCAGACAATAATACATCGGTCTCTTAACCTCGCTCAAATATTATGAGATTCTGGCATTATGGAATTTGTAAGATCTGAGTCAGATATGACTGAGCTACCGTATGACAGAAGACGGTACTACCTGCTTTCTGTTAGCGCCGAATGTTGGGCGGCACTCAGACCCAACATTTCACATTGTGCCAACGGCTTCGAGCGGAGGACCGCAATTGGAGTGGGGGTGGATGTGTGGTGGTGGTGGTGGTACAATCCTCATCCTGGTGCGAGGAATTGCAGCCTAAGTCTAAATGTCATGGCAGGGCAGACCTGGCTCTAAACCCTGGTCAGCAACTGGTCTATGATCGAAGCTCCGACAGGCGGACAATTAGAGATTTGCTTTGCTGATCCAGCAGCGTGTGCAGCTGGTCTTGTTCTAGAAGTATTTGGTGTTACCTTTCCTCGGGAGTGTCGGCGCTGTGGTGAAGTGTGATCCAGCAGCGTGTGTGGCTTGTCTTGTTCCAGACGTATTTGGTGTTACTTTTCCTCGGGAGTGTCGGCGCTGTGGTGAAGTGTGATCCAGCAGCTGGTCTTGTTCTTCTTCTTCTTTTTCTTTTCGTTCATCCGGAGTGTTTTTTCAGATGTGATTGCGGTGTGTCTGTTATGCGCCCTTGGGCCGAAACCCGTAGGCCAACACATCGACTTTAGCGTGCTTTTTTGACCAGGTAGCATTCCTGGGAGACTCTCACTTTTGTGGTGCCGTCTACATCCATGCTGGCCAAGTTAGAACGGTCATCCCTCAAAGGAAGGCAGGGACAGTCCATAGCATTTTCCGCCATCCAAGGTTGCTTCCATAGTTGCAGGGCCGACACATAACGCCCTGGTTCTGGGCTAGCCGAGGGAATCGTCACGTCCTGCTCATGGCTGCTTTAAATCCTCACTTCAATATATTGGTCATTTCGTTTGCCCCGGGTCATTCCCGCACAAACCAGACAGGTTTGCAGACGGCATCCACTAAGCGAGTTTTCGGACATGTGCTTGTCGTTGCGCCCGTCAGAGCTGTTCCAGGCACGACAGACATTCGGAAAACTACCTAGTCAGAGCTGTTCCGAACAAGAGCGGCATTCGGAAACTAGGTAGTCAGAGCTGTTCCTAGCACGAGAGACATTCGGACAAGACATTTCACTCGGACGTAAATGCGTAGTGTCAATTTTTAGTTTGCCACCCGTAGGACGACACTTCCGGCTTCCGGTGGGCATTTTTTAATGAGGTTAGCCTTCCTCGGGTTTCGAGACTCTTGTTTCGGCTTCCACACAGCAAGCTTTCGCTTCGGGCTGCCACATAATGGATTCGCAAGACAGGCGTTCCATTTCGTGTCAACGAGACAATTTTCCACCTTTGACTACACTCACTCCATGAGTGTGGTTACAGACTATCGGACGTCTGCGAGACGTGCGACCGAGGTGTTTTTCCACCTTTTGTACTCACTCACGAGGTAGGCTACATGTGCTGCCGGCTCAGCACCTTACCTCCGTGCGTCTGTGGGCGAGTAACGGTCAGGCCCTTTCATCCGGGGATACCTCATATCCCCCAGCTAAGAGCCATCTAACGAATCTGCGCCGAGCATGTAGCGTTCTCAGCACATCATCACAATTTCGATGTAGGTTTGTGTCGGCCAGGCTCTCACTTCCGAGAGTTTATGGCTTAGAGACGTTCAGCCATACACCTCGGATGGGAGCCTTAGAGGTTATGCCCGGACTGAGATTTAGGGATCGTTTGCCTGATTTTGACTGCTATCCTCAGTCTTACCTGCAGAGCAGCAGGTTGTGTCTCTCTTAGTCTGGTCCCTATCCCACGAGCCGTCCGATATGTAGTTTTCACCCATCGGCAAGCACATGGGGTCGACGGGACACGTAAGCTCCCCCACCACGGCAAGGTGGAGACACATCGGGGGAGGGTCTTGTTCTAGAAGTATTTGGTGTTACCTTTCCTCGGGAGTGTCGGCGCTGTGGTGAAGTGTGATCCAGCAGCGTGTGTAGCTGGTCTTGTTCTAGACGTATTTGGTGTTACCTTTCCTCGGGAGTGTCGACGCTGTGGTGAAGAACTTACGAACGCTATTCGTAATCCCGCACACCACGTTCGAAGCACAGTTGCGGGCGATTTGGAAGCAGCCGACCTTGCGTTGGTTTTCATCCAATCGTATGAGTGCCGGTCATTCAGAAAATAATGGCAAATTACTGAACGTAAACTTGCCAAGAAATCACAAACCACAAAAAAAAAAAAAAAATGACAGTGTTGTCTGCGACGTTGTGTAAAGAATATGCAACTAACTTTTTTTTGCCTCGTGAGAAAACTAGGCAGGTCTAGAGAGGGATTATGCTGCATGGGAAACACATGGTCTGTACAATTCAGCTTCAGGTTTTTTACTATGGAGAGATATAACTCCATCCACGTTTGTTTGGGGGCATAATGTAACAAACCATCGTCTATCAAGATGGCATCGTGCCTGTGTGACTATGGTTACACAAAATTCACCCACGAATGGATTTAAACATGGGATAACCGAGCTCACAGGCTAGTGCACTAACCACTACCTACACTACTACACTACAAAAGCTTCAGACTAAACCATGTTTGCGTCAGTGTGGTGGATATAATGAATAATTACACACGCATTCAAAAACACGTAGCGAATCTATTTTCCTTCCTCCTTTGCATTCAGATCGCGTGCAATGATTCTAATAAAAGCAGTAGTTAGTGTTAGATTCATGACATCTCCATCACTACATCAGCTTTTGGTTGACTGTGTGTGTTGATGACTGATTATCCCCGCCGATCCGCTAGACTATACACAACACGGTTTAACATATACACGAGAGACGTACTGGGCATGGATCCAGCTGTAGAATTGTTACAGAAGAAGAAACCCGAGGATGATATACCCCACTATACTGATACATGGGTAGTGAATAAGATGTCTTGACTTCTCGGATAAGGACAATAAGGCTACAACGTTAGGGCACGTTAGAAACGTTAGGGCACGTTAGAAACTTTAGGGCACGTTAGAAACGTTGCTGCACTTGGGAATAGTAATTTTTTTTTTCTTTTGTTTTACGTTCGCTCGCTTTTGAACTCAATCATAGTTCATGCACGTGCTACTACTATTACGTCTAATGGCATGCATTGGATTGATTTTTGCGTGTCGATTAGATTTAACAGTCGGAAAGCAATTCGCAATAGAATGTGATTAATTTATAGCACGTGTGATTCTTGAATGTACACATTCCCCCGGGAAGGTTAACCCGGTCAACAAATGCCCGCAGAAGTCGGATGTGTCGGCCTAACGGCGCAAGAACGCAGCTCTGCTGTAAACAGGCACAACGCAATCACATCCGAAAAAAAAACTCCGGATGAACGAAGAAGAAGAAGAAGAATGTACACATTGGTAACCTAGCCTGAAATATGGAATTCGTGCACAGAACTGGACGTTTCTTCATCTTTCAGTGCCGTCTCTGCCTGGATGGTTAGTAGTAATGCATGACCAATAATTTGTTTCCTAAGTCTTGTTTTGTTGTATATTCTGCTATGTTGTATCCTGGCCATATCTTGATGTTGACGGTTCATTTGGATCGTTCACGCCCTTTGGCTCTTTTGCTCTCAACCTTTCTCTGCAATATGGTTTTCATTAGTTTGTTATATCATTTGATGTTGCCAGAGCACCACGTTTTCCCCATTTTTATTTAATTCAGCAGCGCCGCTTTAAATTTAGGTGTTCTGCAATTTCCTCCTTTCTTTTGTTTTCACCCAAGGAACTCACCCGTCTTCTGAAAATCTATATATTGTAAGGCACTCGCTTCTGTCTTCTGAAAATCCACATATTTTCTGTCTAAGACACTCGCCCCGGTCTTTAGAAAATCACACATTTTAGTCTAATACATTCGTTCGTCTTCTGAAAATCCACATATTTTATTCTGAAAATCCTAATTTTCTTCATCCAAGAAACTTGTTCCAGTCTTACCTCTGAAGTATGAGTGGGTTCGCCTGATGGCGAGGGACACTAATAACAGGGAAAGCTAATCCACCCGCACAAATCAGTCCAGTGTACTAGAAGTAATAGCACGTGTATGGACTAAGCTTGAGTTCAAAGCGAGCTAGCGCCAAAACAAAAAAAATCTTAACAAGCCACATATTTATTCCAAGACACTCGCTTCAGTCTTCTGAAAATGTATATATTTTAAACCAAGAAACTCGTCCCAGTCTTCTGGACATCCACATTTCGAAAGCCTCAGGTTTATGTATATAACCCTTAAGACAGTGGTTCTCAACCGGTGGGGAATTCCCCCTCCCAGGGGGGAATTTTAGGGTTTCAAGGGGGGGGGGGGGGGGGGAATGAAGACCATTTCAAGATCGCGTTAATACAAGAACCGATTACTTGATATTGTTTTTCCCTTCATACTTTACAGTTAAGTGCGCCTCATCCTTCTAAAATTCATTTTATAAAGTCAGTAGACCCACAAATCATGTTTTATGTGGATGTCTAGACTTGTTTTAGTATGTGCTATTAAATTTACCTAACATTTTTACGTATACTATATAGGGGTGGGGGATTTTTAGATAGGAAATATGAAAGGGGGGATGGCGTTCTGAAAATACGGTGAAGGGGGACACGGGCCAAATTTTTGATAGGAAGGAGGGGGGGATGATGTTCTGAAAATATGGTGAAGGGGGGTACGGTCCAAAAAAGGTTGAGAACCACTGCCTTAAGAGGTCGGGATGCAATTATTTGAATTCGATTTGTCAATTCATTCATGCCAGCCAGCCAACCAAAATTCGCTGTTACCAAACACCAACCATTTGTTTCAGAGTGTTATGATATAATTGTTTATGTTCCCTTATAAGCATGGATAACCTCTATTTGATAAATGATTGGAAATAAACTACTCTTTTAAATAAATAGTAAATGACTCTGGAAGCTCAGATCAAATTTTAAAATTCCGAATTCGCCCAGCTGCGGGTAGGACACATGACCTTCTATAGTCGGCAGATGCTTCATGTTACTGAATGTGTATTTTGTCTTTTTGATTCGTTTTGTAATTTCTGCGACGCTTTGTGCCATCTTCTTCTGTCACTGACTGGCCAGGGCAGATGTAGCCAGCTGGGAACCTCTTCATGACCTACACAAGCGGGGATCATAAACGGATAATTTCAAGAGCGATAAAAATAGCTCTTGAATATAATCAATCAAACATATAAACTATTTTTAACATTAAAAATTATTTTAAACACATAAAACCTATTATTTAGTTTTTAAATGGTCCCGTATCTAACATAAATATATATGTTTGTGTGATTGTATATTAATGTTTATATTAACGACGTCTATAAAATAAATTGCCTTCTGCGCGGAATAAGCCGAAACTGGTACACATGCCCCAGATATCAGGCGTTCATCTTGCCACGATAGATCGATAACTCCACTGGAATACTTCATGAATCCCAGGTCCCACCCGAAACATCTCATCTATCGTTTTAATGTTTGTGTATTAAGCTGTCTTTTTTTTTTTTTTTAACCAAACCAGCACTCACTAATTGTAGAAAAACATTACCTAAGATACACACAGTGCTATACTTAACTGAAATATATTTTACAAGCAGACGCAGAACTCAAAAGGCAAAGAAAAACGCTCACAAAGCGTGTGAATAAATGAAGGGAAATTGTTTTAAGAGAAAATGGCGGATTACGCGCGTGTAGCCCGTTGGCCTAGCCAGTTATTTCCAGTTGTGCCTTGCTTGGTACACACTGGACGTTGAAGCGTGTGGAGAAGAGAGGTCAAACAGGCTGTCATTCATTCTTTTGTACATGCTTTCTTGCTAGTTTATTTGTGTCAGTTGCCTAGCTTATTTTCATTAGCTATCTAGTGTATTTTTTATCAACAGGCGGATACCGTAGCAGTATATGTTAGTCTGCTACGCATTTCATTCATAACTGACATTGTAGGAATTATGAATTATAGTTATATAGTAGTAATAAAATAATAGTAATGTGATTCATTGGTAGGCGCTCGGCTTTATATAAATTTATTGAATTTATATTAAGTTATATACAATATTTTTAATAAGTTATTTTTGTATGCGTCGACTGTATTGTGGTTTGTATTATATAAAGAAAGTAAATGTGTCAACGCTTTGTCGGAATTGTAATAGAAATGTTGAGAACAAATATATTATTATAGCAGTAATTTTTAGTTTGTTTTCAATATTTCTTGCTCTGAATTTTTAGAAGTGCCCAGTTCTGCTTTTCTTACGTTCAGATGTGGCTAATTTCGAACACGCTTTGAGTGGATACTGGGAAGATTGTTTTCTTCGTGCCGTCGTCTTGTTGTAAAGTCTTTTGTGTTAAATAAGGTATTTATGAAACCTGAATTGTGAAGAAACGTTAGGATTTGTCGTTTATCTCATCGACTTTCCTACCGGCATCCATTCTTCCAAGAGGATTTTTATAAGAGACAAGATACGACGAGATGGCTGAAACGCGGATTACATCCGATTACGAGGTGGGTAGGCTTTCTTTTGCTTGTTGATTATTTACTATTTTTTGTTATTACAGATTACAGCCAGCATTAAACGGAAGCACGCTGTAACAGTCGAGTAGTCCGTTTATTTTATCATATGACTTATGCTTGTAACAGTAATAACATGCACACTTAGTGATGTAGGCCGGGATAAGATAGGATAGGCAGCAGTGTATGTGTGTGTGCTTGTTGTTGGTTGCTATGTAAATGAATGTGATGATGGCGGGACACAATGACATGCTCAAAGCATTTGTTTGAAATGAGCACAGGCTGACTAGCATTTTTATTCATAAAGCTCCTTCCTCATTTTTTTGGGTACTTACTAGGAGTTAGTGACTGACTGCTAAGCCTAACCTTAAACTGTCTAACTGAATGGTATGAATACGGCTCATTAATATTCAACACATTTAACCTCACACTCACACCCCCTCCCCTTTCAACATGTGTGAAGAAGTGCATGCACAACACACCAAGCCAGTTGATTTAATGGCTGTGATATGTGTATAGGGGAGTGTAGTACCATACAAAAGCAAATTGTGTGTGACTTGATTATGTTGTATTGTTGTACCATTTATTTATTTTTCTTTATTTGACACTAAATAGTAGCATTAAGTAAACACTTTTTTTGGTTTAAAATAAGGTCATGGAGATAACTAGTTAATATTATTTGTGCTGTGATACTGGTTGGTAGCCAAGTAATAGTTTACTTTATTATATAATAATATAGATGCTGCTGTTCTAATAATAAACATGTACATTTGTAATGTAAGATAAATAGTAAATCAATGAGAACTGGAATTAGTCAGCTTTACAAGAACATTATCACTAGTGACAGAATGGATGCTGCTTATTGAAAAAAAAAAGTAAAAGCCTTCAAGAGCGCCTAAAACACACTGATATAATTAGAAGTCCTTTGGTACAATTAATTTCCTCAGGGGTCTACTCACATTTTCCGCTGTGGGCGTTCATTATTCTCTCTTCCACCTCGCTCCCCAGTCTGTGTAATGTGTTTTGGTATACTAAATTTGGCAATGCAAATTGCAACTATATGTGCTAAATGCATGACTTTTTGGGTTCTTCTTTCTATTTATATACACCTTAGATAAGTCTTATTGGGGGGCGGGGGTAGAATGGGTGTGTGAAGATACAATATTTGGCTCACATGTACAAAACCACAATGTTTCGCTCTATGGCTATGGAACAACTAAAGTAGTAATGCAATGGAGAAAGGTGACCCATGGCGCTCCCTTCAGAGTGCAACCTAATTAGGCTCTCATAACCCAACCCGAACACTTGACAGTCTTGTGCCGACCCAACTATCCATCCTATCAAGTAGAAACAGTGCGCTTAAACCATGGAGACTACAGTTTGGAGGTCACTCCATAACACAGTGCACACTAAGACAGAGAAATGTCACCGAAAGTTCCACCATCACAGCAGAGCAAGACACCACGGAGGAGTTGCTTTTATCAGCAGGAATAAGAGAGCGAGGAGAGGAATAACCCAGCTCGCAAACACATTTAAAAAGGCCTTGAGAAAGAGTTTAATTCTCTGGTCACGTGAGAAATGGGGTTCCTTCAGGTGTGAATAGAGAGTGAAGAAGGCATCATGGCGGTGAGGGTGTTCATCATGGTATAATGAACTGTGGATGTGGAGGCTCTGATAAAGATCAGATGGCAGGGGCAAAGAAGCTGGCTTTTTCCCAGTCATTTAAATATGCCATGAAAAGGAAGAAAATCACAATTCACCAGGCACATTAAGTCCTTCCAAAGGGCAGTGTGGCTGTTGGATAGGCACAAACAGCAGCACATTTCTGGGATGACTGCAGTCTTCTGTGATCACATGTCTGGAGCTGTTTCAGGGTTTGGATTGCATAACACAGAAAGACACCTGACAGTCACGACTCTGAGCGCTCCTCCATCTTTGTTTATATTGCTACCTACATCGGTTTGTAATTCCATCTCTTCATGTGAGGTTTCACCAAGGGAGATCGGGTTGTCATTTGCTTGATTTATTCTCTATTATCTTCGTCTGTTCCCTATGAAATTGTATACCTAATTTATTAACCCACCTCAAGTGTGTTAATGTATCTTTCATCTGATTTTGTCTGTGGGACAAGAGTGCAGTGTCATTAGCGAAGTCCAGATATATTAGTGCATTAATTTCATATCTAGTGATAGTTATTGTTGTCTTCGTAATCCAGTCATCAAGAGTAATAAAGCGCTCAATTTTAAAAGCAGAAATTTCATTGCACATGTACAGTCATATTCTTTATAATAGACCCTCAGGAAATTTTCTATTTTCTGGCAGATGAAAACATTCACGCAGACTTACGTATAAAAGAAATTCTAGTTATATTTCAGACATTTTGTTTAGCATAAAATAAACACTTATGTTGCGTATACTTTTAGCCATCTTTTGACATGTGAAAAATGGTAAAAAGTATACATATTTCATTTAACGAGAATACATCAGGTACAGGGTTCAAGACTTCTTTTTGTTTTGAAGGTTTTTAATGGTGTGGCATACACATTATTGTCTCTGGGGGTTCACAGGTATGCATTCTTCTTCTCCAGGCGCCAGGTATAGAGCAGGCATGACTCACCAGACCTGTCATTTGATATATTGATGAAGCTGGTGTTGTTTATATTATTATTTGTTGTCCAGCTATTCAAGCTTCCATTGTGCAGCTTTCTGTCTTCCTCTGCCTCTCTTACCTAGTATTTTCACACAAACGGCTAATTTCTCTATTCCACCTCTTCTGTTGTGCCCCATGAATTTAGTCTTTTCCTTAGTTTTGATAAGTGTTAATTAACGTTTGCAGTTCTCATTAACTCCCAGCATTTGTTTTCTTCTCTGTCTGCGATGTTACTATTAATTTCAAAACCCACATCTCCACTGCCAACAGTTTCTTAACCATTTTATTGCTCGTTGTCCAGTATTCACGCTCATGCAGAACAACAGTCACACTTCTGTAAGTGGATTGTTGTCACAATACTGCTTGCTCATTCTTCTACAGGAATCTTTGGATATGGCTGTTCTTTGCTTTATATCTATGCATGCATTCTATACACCATGCCGTGATTATTTGCTCACTAAATGACAAACACACTTTCACAACAAACATACCCTCTATGCAATTATCTGTTTTAGGTAATCAGTGAGTATGTAATGATCAAGAAATGTTTCTAATTTTAGTAATTGTTCTATGTATAATGAGCTACTGGGTAGAGGATGTGTATAGAATGATGGCATGTTTCAGGAAGCGACAAAATGCTTGAGGACCCACACAACAGACCTGGCAGAGATGCGTGCTATGATGACCCGTCTGGAAAAGGAGGGAAAGCTGGATATGCTGTTTGTTATGATGAATACTTTCCTAAGGCGTGGTGGTATTCAGGTGAGGTGTTTTACTGATAGCTTTACCTAGTATGCATACAGTACTTATGATCAAGGCTACCTCATTGTAGGATGGGTTGTTGACATCCCAGTTCCTTTTAAATGTCCTGTTTTGCTGCTGTTGGTGCTGGGATCCATTGAATGGATTTGTGGTTGTTAGAGCAGGCCTTGCCTGACTTTTACAAAGTGCATGTGTTTATGTTTTTTATTTCTTGTGAATTCCGGGAATTTCTGCATGGGCGGATAGTATGATTTAAGTGATTGCTGTCTCAACACTAGTTCAATACTAGAAAATAAAACTGATTATCTGGCTTTATCAGTCAATGGCTTTTGATTGAGGAACTGTCCTTTTGACCCAAATAGTTATTATCTTAAGGTAGCCATTGCGTCACCTATGTATTACTGGGGCCCTTATTGAAAGCAAACAATAGTAATACTAAACTACCATACATGTCATCAGAGGCAACCAAGGAGGGTTGGTGTGGGATTTTCTAACTCATCCTGTAGAAAACTTTAGCTGCAAAATCAAATAAACCATGAAAAGTTCTACAGACGATGAAAGAATTACTCAGCCAACCAACTTGAAAAAAAGCTCTTCTAGTGGAAGTATATTGCGATACAGAGAAAGCCACAAAGAGTCTGTATTGCCAGCTCACCTGCTTTAACCTAAGGAAATCTCCATAATTGGCACCTAAAATGTTAGAAGTCCTAAATACACTTAGTGGATGGAATTAGAGAGAGGGATGAGTAATATGGGGAGGAGGGGGGGGGGGAGGAGAATGCAGGAGTTAGCTAAAGATAGAACAGCTTGGCATGAATTGGTTGAGTTCTTAGCTCCATTGTGAAAAATAATAAGCAAAAGAAGAATCCAGTGTTTTTAGTTCAATGAGTTAAAGAACAACTGCCTTGGATTCAAAGAGTTAAAGATGAAAGAGGTGGCCACTGTTTCAGGGATGATGCTATAACGTCTTAAGGAGAGTTGGTGGTTGTCCTCTTTTGTGCAGTGGACAAGTCATCTGTCTGTCACTTTGAAGTTTTGTGGTTAGCTTTGGGCTGCATCATTCAGACCATGGGAGCAGTGTTTCTGGACACCCGTGTGGGGCTGGGGCATCACTGGAGCTGTGGAGTTTTGTGGTTAGCTTTTGGACTGCATCATTCAGACCGTGAGCAGTGTTTCTGGAGACCGATGTGGGGATGAGGCATCACTGGAGCTGTGGAGTTTGTGTTTTGTGTCAGGAAGTACTTCTTATTTACCATTAACCACTACAACTTCTGATAGTTTCTTCTCTAAACTTACACTGCTGTCTTTTGATGATACAGTTTTGAAAGCTGCTTATGGTGCTGTCTTGAAGTTTCTTGTTGCTGAGATGTTAACATTTGTGAATGTTATATTTTAGGACCATGAGCTGGAGAAAGTGCCAGTTATTCATATCGCTGGAACCAAGGGCAAGGGCTCAACTAGTGCTTTCACTGAGAGCATTCTCCGTCACCATGGTTACCGCACTGGCCTGTTTACTTCACCACATATGTACCAGATAAGGGAGAGAATCTGCATTAACGGCCGACCAATCAGCAAGCAGAAGTTTTGCCACTATTTCTGGGATGTGTTCAAGAAATTTGAGGACTCTATGGTAAGAACAATGTGTGTGACTTCCTTCATATTAACTTCGTTATCTATTTGTACATTCATCTCTTTCTGTAACAAGTAAAGCATCATGTATGTATCTTCTTTTGTACCAACAAGTTATTTAAACTGGAAGACTAAGTGACAACTGGAACACTTGATGGGAAAAGGGGAAGGGAACAACAAAGGTAAACACCTGGGTGGCTTAGCCACAGGGCTTAGTTGAAGTAGGAATACAGACCTGATCAAAGACTTGGCCATATGAGATGCTAGTCATGATCACCCACATTTTATCATCATGGCACATGATGCTGATGATGAGTTATATGAACTGTTATGTTAATTTACTGCTTTAACGTAAGTTCAATGCAGTTTTAATGCTTCAATTCACTGTTTGTCAGTTTTGTTAACTACCGTCGTAGAAAAAAAATTATCCAGTTATCTCCACCTCTTTATATATATATATATATATATATATATATATATATATATATATATATATATATATATATATATATATATATATATATATATATATATGGATGAACAAAGTGGTGGTCGTAGTGTTTTGCTCTCTACTAGCAAATCGTTAAGACAGATGGGAGTGCTATGTACCATTGTAAAGGGACACCATTGGTTAAATGTTTTCCGCACATGTGCCATGTTGATGAGAAAGTGGCAGGATACTGGTGCAAATGGTAGATGTCATGGACAAAGTGTAAGCTTGTTGTGCAGTCAAATTCCTGCACCTGCAAGAGAAAACTGCAAAGCAAGTTTATGATGGAAATTTTTTTTCAAACACTGATTAATGTGGACGAATGTTGGGTGCATTTCTATAATCCTGAGACCAAAAAACCAGAGCAAACAATTGAAACATTCTTATTTGCAAACACAAAAGAAAGTAAAGACCTTACTCTCTGCTGGAAAAGTCATGCCCATTGCCTTTTGAGACTGCCATATGCTAATGTTGGTTTTATACAAGATACCTTCTTCTAGCTTCCAACACCGTGGACTTTATTCTTAAAATGTTCTTCTTGTTATAAAAGCAGGTTTCGATTGTCCTAGTCTAGTCTAGTTTAGTCGGTGGATCAATATCACGGGTGTAACCCATAAGTGCTCCGTTCTCCTCCTAATTCAAACCTGAGTCTGGAGAAACTCAGCTCTGTGCACGAACCCCTTAGTACCGGTGAGGATCCTGAAATACTTTGGGTAGATTTTTAACTCGAAATTTTTCCCGGGCAGTGCCGTTAGGCTACTCTTTTTCGATATCCAACTGCCAAGGGATTTTTTATGTGCGCAACAATACACAGAGGCATCCGATCTCACTACCCAGAGACCAGGTGAAATTTTATTTCTAGAAGTCCACGTGAACAAAAGTCCCAGTCCTCACCGGGGCCTGAACCCGGGACCTCCAGCACTTGAAGCGGACACCATACCTCGAGACCACGCAGCCCCCTGTTCTATATTTATGCTATACAGCACCTAAATACTTGAATTTCTGTGTGGCAGTAATTTAGGTGTTTGTGTGTGTGCATGTGTATAATTTATTTCTTGTGCAGCACGGGTAGATAGTTTGTTACCTTGGATGGAATCTGTTTAGAGGAGGCAGATGCATGCCAAGATTAGATGCACTGACCTTTGTGGTGCATAACTAGGTGTGATGCACTTTCCTTGACAGAGGAACGGTGAAGAAGAAGATATCCTGTGTCGTACCTGTTCCTCTGGTGATCGCTGATCCTCAACTTCGGTACCAGAGATCTTTGTGGGAAAGTAAAGGCTTTTGGTGTCATGCTGATAATATATCCCTCGTATGCTGTTCTGCCATTGGCTAATGCAGGTCCAGACCATATATACACTGTCTTCATAAAAATCCACGTCAGCCACACCATAAATCATTCCAAATTTGCTTGAATGTTTAGAGGGGACATTGCCCCTAAACCACTCCTTCCCTGAGTATATCTGTTATAGCTGCATCTGTTCTCGGCTGTCAGTCTCAAATAATCAAATTTGAGATCACATAGAGAAGTTGATAGGGAGCTCCACTGATAATGTCACGTCATAGTCAGATAAGGGTTCAATACCTGCCTTCGTCGTCCACTGAAAGAGATGTCTGGCAACCTAATCCTCTAAGCATTCAGGCCCATGAAAATGTGATGGCCTTATCACATCACAGACACAGCAAGTTTCTGCTTTTGGACATGTTTGTAAAGAAATATCATGTATTAGTAAAGGATCATTTCCGTGTCATGAGCCATATTAAAGTATATAGCGCGGCCTCCATATAGACCAATCGGAACTTGATATGTGCTGTGGTCTATATCATGTACATTTCCTGCTCCCTGTTTTTGACTTGTTTAACTAATGAGACAGATCCACTTTTACAACAAAATTCCTGCTTTGCTAGAGATCTGAATACATTACCAATTGACCGATAGCCTGGCTTGTGAGCGAAGGTTCTACCATGGCCTGCCTATTAAATGTATTTTTTTTTTTTTTTGCGTATCCCTTACGGGATGTTGCAGTCAACACCAGCATTTTCAGCTGCTGTTGATGTACTAGGCAAGTGTTACGTTCAGTAGTTTGCCATTGCTTTCTGAACGACCGGCCCCTATACCTTTTTCGAAAAAACCAGCACCGCCGTGTTTCGAACCCGGGTATACGGGCTCACAAACCGCGTTCGCAAGCCCTTAGCCACAGAGACCGGTATTAAATGTATGTTTTGCGTATCCTTTCACAGGACTTAGCTGTCAACAGCAGCATCTTTCAGCTGTCTGTTGATCTCTTGGCAAGATTACGCTCAGTAGTTTGCCATTGCTTTCTGAGCGGCCGGCTCAGTATCCGCAAGTCACGAGCGGGGGTCGAACCACCTCAGTTCTCGCTCCGCTGCGAGACTCTGCGTGATAAACGGGATTACAGAGAGAAAGTGTTATAACCCCACAGCCAGAGAGACCGGCATTAAATGTATAGCAGTACTAAATTTGCAGTCAGGGTGTTTGGTGTTCATAAGCTTACAGCTTAGAAAACACTATTATGTTTATATTACATTTTAGCATATCTTATATTGTTACTGTGTGGGTTTTACTGCTTGTTGTCTAGTGAAGACTGTCTAGCTGCAGTGTTCTTTCTTGACTGTAATTATATAGTAGGTTTATTTATTGTTTTACTTTTACTGTATTTCCCGTGTATGTCTGCCTATCTGTTTAATATTGTTATTAATATTAAAGTTATAAGTGATGTAAGAATGACATGATGTATGAAAGGAGAGAGATAAGAATAGCAGAATGTTCAGCTGTCTTGCATGCCTAACTCCTAACCCTTTGAAAATATTCTTAAGTTCTTTTATTCTGTTTGTTAGGGCACAACAAATATAATTTGAGAATCATATTACTGAGACGGTTTGTAATTTTATGACTGTTGTAACAAGTTGAAAACCAGTTCAGGGCATCACTTTTAATACACGTGCAGTTGTGTGTGTATGTGCATGCACGAATGGTATTAAAAGAATGACTACTGTCAGGAAAGCAGCAAGTCATATGAGTCATCATCATCATCTTCCACTTCTGCCGTCAAGCGTCGTGGGGAGGAATAATTTGCGTTCCAGCGCCCGGTGGACGGCACTGGATAGTGTCATTCTGTGTGGTTGTACAATGTCTCTGATGTCGTCAATCCATTTTCTTCTTGGACGTCCTCATATGAGTAACTACAAGTAATACATAAATTCAGTAACATCAGCAGAAATAATTTTTTTTTTTAAATGTGTCCTAAAGCATTTTCTTGCAATGGGTCTATGATGTGGCAGCGCCATCACATAATGTAGGCCAAAGAGGAAGAGGAATAGATGAGCCCAGGTGTTGAACCGCATCTGGTCATGTTTGTGACATTGGCGCAGTACACTAGTGTGTCTGCCATTTATTATAATGGGAGATATGAATGCTAAAATTGGCAGTTATACGGAAATGGGCATACATTTAGTATTGGAAAGCAAATCAAAGGGAGAAATGGATTAGTCTTCTGCTTGTGTGTTATACATGCTTTCAACATCACAAGTTGCAATTACATGCATGGAAAAGTCCAGTGGACCAACAACAACAAAAGAAATCAGAATTACTGTTGCGTGGTTGTATTTAATAATTGCCAGCAGATATCAAAGTGTGTGAATGTTAACCATTCCTGCCACATTCTGGTTGGATACATATCTAACACAGCCACAAAATGCACATGCAGCACTAGTTACCCTGTGTATGTTTTATTCCTGTATGTATATCTCATCTCATCTCATCTCATCGTGTTCCTCTTGTACCTTGCGGTGTCAAGGTGAAGTATAAACTTCGTGAGAGTGCCCGATTATGGGCTTCGTATATCGACATTACCATGGATTCTGCTATTCCCTCCGTCCAACGTTTACGTGGTCGGCCTCTTCCTCTGTTTCCATCTGGTCTGTACATCATTGCTTGTTGTGGCATGCTGTTGACTGGTAACCTACTTGCATGGCCAAACCATTTGACTTGCTGCTTTCTAATAAAATCTAGTTTTGCTTTAACCCTCACCTTAGTCCTGATTTCTTAATTTCTGATTTTATCTCTTCTTGATACGTTGAGTATTCTTCTCAGGAACCTCATTTCTGTTGTGATTTTTCTTTTCTCTTTTTCTGTCATTGTCCAGGTTTGGCATTGGTAGCACAGAGTTGGTAGGAAGATTGTGTTGTAAAGTGCTTTGTTAGTAGTTATTGATACATGTTTGTTCTTTAGTATTGGTGCCATTTGTCCAATGAGTTGATTTGCCTTATTGCACCTATTTTCGATCTCGTCTTCTGATCTGCCATTTGATGATATTATACTTCCTAGGTACTTGAAACTCTTTACTTGTTTCAAGGGATGTTCGTTTAGGTGAATTGTTGCTGTTTGTTCTTCTTTAGTTATAGTCATTACCTCTGTTTTGCTTGTGCTAATTTGTATATATATATATATATATATATATATATATATATATATATATATATATATATATATATATATATATATATATATATATATAAACAAATAATTCCCATAGCACGAGCTTACTGTGAGTATGTAAAGTGCTGAAACTATCCATATAGGACCATGACATGTTTTAGGCCATTGTGCATGGGGGAATAGGTGGCCAGTCTTTCCTTTGTGTAGCGAATGACAAGTGCAATTATTAAAAGCCAACAATATGATCAAGAAATTAACATAAGACTGTCACTGTCATTTACGTCCAATATAATACCTTGCTGTGTTGGGGGGGGGGGGGGGCGCCTGGCTAGATTGTGCAAGTTAGAGTTTTCTTTTTGCCCCCGACAGAAAAAAAATCCCACACCTTACCGAGGATTTGAACCAGACTCTCTTGAAATAGAATCCGGCGTTCTAGCCACTCGGCCAGCCGCTTCTCTCCTCTTTAGTCATAAAAAGAGTAAAGTAATGAATTTCACTAAAAGGAAAGTAAGTCAAACAGCTGACATTCATATAAAGTAGTAGTAGGCATCTTTCAGTCCTGAAGGACTATAGAGTTGTGCCGCTGGGGAGGTACCTGACAGCACCGCTTGTGACTATATAGTCCGATGCGAGAATAACAATCTCTGTCACAATTTCTGCATCTGTAAGATGAGGCAGGTCCCGCAGTGACTACGTTTTGAGCCTGTGCCGCCTATCCTCAGTTTGTTGGATCAGATTGCGCTCAAAAAGCACCAGCACATTCATATACATAATCAAGTATTGGAACACGTTTCAAGCTACATCTACCTTTGTTCGGTGACAGAAAATGGCACATTGGAAACAAGAACTGAAATGGCAAAGTGTACATTCAACTACATGAAGTATATACTTCTATCCAATAAATGTCACAGCAATTGAACTTGAGGCGTATCAAATACTACGTGTATTTAAACGCGACTGTATGGGATGGAAACATGAAGCTTTGCTAAACAAAAATGGAGGAAACACTTAAAGCTTTTAAAGGCTATGGCGAGTCAACAGTCGAAAAACGAGAGAAATTATGAATCTCCAGAACAACTCAGTATAAAAATGGCGCTGGTGTATGAAATAACAATACAGTTGAGCCATTACCCTCTTTGGACAACAGTCGCCTTCAAATTAATATCCTATTTGTGGCGGACTGAGGACTCAGTCGCGGGATTATTAATCTGACCCAAACTTCTCTTCTGAGGTTGAACTGGGTAGGGGTAATGGTATAATGGAATTACACTGGAAGGTTAACCTGATCAACAAATGTCTGAAGAAGTGGGATGTATCAGTCGAAAGGTGCAAATATCGCAACTCCTCATGTAAATAGGCATAGCGCAGTTGTCCAAAACAACATTCCGGGGCGAACGCACAAGAAAAAGTATAATGGAATTGAAGTAACAATGGGAAAGACGTGGTATTTGGGTCACATGAGACGACATGGTACTGTACTGACAACCATAATAGCGGGAAGAGTCTAAGCCAAAAGAGTTAGAATGTGGCAAAGGTATAAATGCATAATGTCAAGACATGTTCAGAATACAGACAGTAGAATAGTAGAGCGGGCTCAGGACTTAAACTGATCCACAGCCACTAACTTTCGCTGTGAAGAAAGCACTGGATCATGATGGAGGATAGCACAACTGACGCTGGCTGAAATTTGAGAATCTTTGCTGGTGAAATTTGAATTTATAGAGTAAAACGGGGGGAACACCGGCAACGTTTTGAGAAACGTCGTAATTGAAATTCTAACCACTGGTGTCTTTCTGAGGCGCGATCGAGTTCCCAGTACGAGCCGTATTTAAGTCTAGGGAGAACTAGGCGGGTTTTGTCCAGCAACCAGCTGGGGCCAGATGCCAAATCTAGAACCAGGGGGTCGATACTGATAACCTCTTTTGGTCTCAGCCGGGTAGAAAGGAGGCCGGTGTCAGGATCGCGTGCCGCGGTGTAAGGGGTGGGCGATCGATTACATCTCACCGCCAAGGCTTGGGCCTCTGTGCGATCTTCTGTCGTTCGCTTACCTCAGAGTTCGCGTCATGCCGCTTTCTCTCTTTTTTTTTTTTTTTTTTTGCGCTCGCTCGCTTTGAACTCAAGCGTAGTCCATAGACACTTTTTCTAGTAGCGCTGGACTGAATTTTGCGTGTGGATTAGCTTTCCCTATTAACATTGTCCTACACCATAAGGCGAACCCACTCCGACTTCTGAGGTAGTTGTAATTTACGTTCCCAAGTCAAGGACGATAGGTCAACATTTTAGTCCGACTGTCCGGTGTAGGGGTGGCTTACCTCGGCATCAGCACACCGGATGTTTAAGAACACGCGTTCTTATCCATTCGGTCATACTGACCTACTAGCCGCTTTCATTTTTTATATCTGTATTAATCTACACCATTATTTAACTCATATGGTATTTGCCAGTTGTTGCATTAACCCAATCTATATCGTTTGCTACCATAAATCCTCTTCTGTCTTAGGCTATTATTTTAACTCATGCTTCTGACAGCCTTTGCCTTAAGGTAACATGCCTTGGACAGGAAGGGTTAAACAGGTTTCGAAGCCCCCCAAGATGAGCGATAACCTACGACAGCCATATGCCATCTGGGGGTCTTTGTGTTAAACACATGTTGCTGTATATTAGTAGCGTTGTTAGTTTATTGCCGGAATTAGCCTTGCTTCGCTCCGTGTCACCAATCTCCGCTGGTAGACTTAGAAACGCACATGCTAATCGTTTGTGTCACGATGTATGTGATCACACCCCAAGTGCCGCCTCGTCTCGTTGACTGACCTTCAGTCCATCCATCCATCACGTGCCATGCCGATAAGCGTGGGCGGTCATGCTTTGCCATCTCACTCGATCACCAGAGTCGTGGATCAGCTCCGTGTTTCTGTCTCGACCATGCCACGTGGCCAAGCCATCCAGGTATTTACTTCTTGGTCTTCCCCTTGGTCTCTTCCCTTCGATCTTGCTAGTTGTCACCAAGTTCTCCAATTCATGTCTTCTCATAACATGCCCAAAAAATTGTGACTGTCTACGTCTAATGACCTTCAGTATTATAATACTAAAGTATTTGTCCCCAAGCAGTTTCCTGCCATGGGTCTGTGATATAATAGCGCCATGACATTTTGTAGGCCTGGATGCATGGAGAAATAGGTGACCAATCTATCCCTCATTTTCACAGGCGACAAGCCCAGGCAAATTAAGAACCCGCGTCCTACCGTGCTCATAGCATTACCCGCGCAGTTCGCTATGAACTTCGCTAGCACACCCGCTCTTCAGTGGTATATTGTGGCTGAATTTGTCCGCCAGCCTAAGCTGTACAGGGAATCGCGATAACGCAGTGGCCAGCAGCCTGGTGATCTTGGATTTGAATTCCCATCAAGGGGTGTTTTTAATATTGGCACGGGACGCAGAGGTGTTTCCAAGGCACCAGGGCCAGGTTCTATACTGGCCAAAACCTACTAACACGTCCTAGTCGTGCGTCCTGGACAACAGGACCCTTCGGGGTCCTGGCTAACGTAGCAGGATCGCTGATTCTTCCGAAGTCGGAGAGTATCTGCCTGCACGGCGAGGAACCACCAGTCTGCACACCAATAAGCCAGACATGGGACAACGGATACTCACGCAAACCTCAGTCCGGTATGACATCACACTGATGTTGGACAACAGGATGTCTTCATCCACCATACAGGACTTCACGCTGGAGTTCACAGCCAGCAAACGCAAGCAAGCAAGCAATATTGGCACGGGTTCCCTAACTTGCCTGCATTGGATATCACAAATGTCTCAGGAAGTAAAGGCGATCGGTGTAATATTGACCACATGACACCTCGAGTGTCCATTGGTCTAGAAGGCCATGAGGCTAGCACCATATGCCCAGTACATCTCAAGGAGCGTGTGTAAAAAGGTGTCCTGTATTTTGCTTGACCAGGGTTTACAGGATTTGACAGAAGGTAGGGTTTGGAGGACGCACCTGACATGTTACCCAGCGGCGTCGATTGGAGTTGTTCGCGCTTTGTACGACTTCGTGAACAGGGGATTGTTGGTGGCTTTTGCACCATCCCTGAAGTCACGACCGGCTCTGTGGCGCGAAGGGGTTGCGATTCGTAATCCCGCATACAGCGTTCGAAACGCATCTGCGGGTGATTTGGCAGCAGACAGCCTTGCGTTGGTTTTCATACAATGGTGAGTGCTGGTCGTTCAGAAAGCACTGGCAAACTACTGGACGTAAACTTGCCAATAAATCACAAACAGCCGAAAAATGCTGGGGTTGACTGCGACGTCTTGTAAATGATATGCAACTAACTGTAGCACACTTAATCCTAGCGGCTTAGGCAAGACTTGGGTACTGATTGTCTACCATTGCAACGAGAAATGGCTGTAGCTTTCTCGCAGTCACATAACGCGCAAAGCCTCAGTCGAATGTAAGGCTCCCTGTAAGCGGAGACCATGGTCGATCCCTCTTCGTTATTTCTAAACCACTGGGAGGTTAAGTATGGCCATAGTATTTCTAAATTTGGCCATAATATTTCAGTTTCGGAGACATGATGCTATTTATGTGCTAGGTTTCTCCGATATTCGCGTCTTGTGGAATGTCAATACCTTTCCTCTTCTTAGTCTACTGTCGTCTAAGAATGTGTCTGAAACAATCAGTTCAAAAGCCGATTTTCTTCACGAGTGACTGCGAAATGATCCACGACTCACAACCGTATGTTGCCACAGGAAAGAGGTATACAACTTGACACGTGAACTGAGATAACATTGTACACAGCTGGAAACACTTGAGAACTGACGAGGACATCAACGCCAGGCGGTGAATACATTCATAATTGATTTGTAATCGTAGAAGACATTGTGAATAGGAAGATATCAGAAGGCACTACACAAGTGTTATAACTGAAAGTTGCGCGCTTTATTTCAACACAACGGTTACTCATAACGTAAAAATGGCTGCTGTTTATGTCCGGGTATATTTGTATTTCATTTGCCAATAGTAACGCTTCCTTCTGTTGTCTCGTAGTTTTGTGTTGGTATTACTGCTCACGTATTTAGTTATTGTTTTAGTATTACGGTATTTTTTTTTTTTTTAAGTTGTTTTGCTATTACTGCTCCACCCAGCCTAAATCGGGTGCCAGGAAATGTTCTTGGAAGTCAAGGCATCCAGACTGACCACATCACTCATCGAGTGCCGATTAGTGTGTAGGAATATGGGCCTAGCGCGATATACCAATATGCCCGAAAACGTATAAAGGAGTACTTTACTATTGTCTTATATAGAGCGTATTCTTAATGACTACAGTGTTTGAAAATATTGCCGGTCCAAGTTTTGTATTCACTGTAAAGTTCATGCAACATATTAGATATATACCAAACTTGGACCGGCAATATTTTCAAACACTGCAGAGTTATTAAAAATACACACTGTATCGTATACCTCATACGCCTCAATGCGTGGAAAAGAATCTTTTACTTTATATGATTTTGTACTTGTTATTTCTCCACAGAATACTAAAATTTTTATGGTTCATTTCAATTATGAAGTCCTGCCGCTGTCAAGATTATTCTTATTCAATTACTTTTGCGACATGTCCTCCTTTTCCGCTGTATAATGCTTTCTAGTGTTATTATCGTCTCCCGAGCTCGGCGTGTGTAATGTATTGACTGTATGGCTGACTATACATGATAGCACTGGCGGATTCATTATGCGAATTGAAACCTGTTAGGTGAAGAACTCCATTCTGTTGACACAGGCTTCTTGAAGCGGGACGCTGATGGCCTTTTTGCTAACGAAGTTGCGTGTGCGTAATAAACATGCATTCTCATAGGTTGTTCAGAACCAATTTTGTCACGATATAACGAGCCACACTGCACCGTTTCATCAGGCCGAAGGCCCACGAAATCTGATTTCGACAGACTGCTTCTTTCAGGTTTGCCCTCCTCAGCCTTTGGCTGTCCTCGGTCTGTCTGCAATTCGGAAGTTTCTGCATCTCTCTTAGTTAGGCTCTTAACCCGTTCGCGTGTCCTTTCTCATCTTGAGGTACCCAGGGTAGCTATGTAAACAGTAGTTTATTAAACGCCTTGTGTTACTTGAGCCCTTAAAGATAACAAAGAATGGAACACCATAACTTATAATGCATGTCATAAGAGGTGGCTAAGAAGGATTGGCGTAGGGCTGGCTCAATCAGTCAATCAGGTGCCGTCTCCACAATGAAGGTTGGCTGCAATGGATCTCCAACACTGTCTGTCTCCCGCCTTGACTGTACATTCAGTCATTCTGATGTTCGTCCATCTCTCGATGTTATCTTCTCACTTGTATCGTTGTCTACCTATTGCTCACTGGCAATATCATCCCAAAGAACACTTAACTGCAAAGTCCAACCGACCATAGTTAGTTAGTTAGTTCCATGAACAAGTCTAAGGATACGCAGTGAATAACTCAGCCGACCACGATAGCAGGAGGCCCTTCCAGAAAAAGGATGCGGCCAAGATCGGAAGAGATATGGATCGCTGACTTACGCCCGTGCCCTTAGGACAATCTCCAGATTTGGAAAGTTATAACTGTATAAGAAGAGAATTAGAATAAGAGCTGAAAGATACGGGGAAGGCATGGAGAGAGCTTCAAGAGATAGCAAAAGATAGACATCTTGGCGTGCTTTGGCCTTAACTCTATTCGGGGATAAAGGGCAGCAGAAGGAGAAGTTCAATAAAGATAAGTTTATTTACAGCATGTGGTTCTGTAATGCACACATTTGGATCCTGGCCAATGCTACGAAGCTGCTACTCTATGTTGAGATTCTCCATGTGTGACCTGTAGGCTGAGATGGTATCGCGTACGTAGGGTCGTATCTGTGTCTAATGAGGGTGATCCATTACAGACTCAATAAAATCAGATCGGTTGTTTTAAAGACGGCCAACGTACCGTCGGAGTGTGCTTTTATAGACGGCCAAAATACACTCAAAATTGTGGTTTTTTAAAAGAAAAAAAAATACAATCAGACCCGTGGTTTTATGTGAGGCTAAAATACAAACACGTGCTGTTATAGATTCTTAATAAGCGCGAGCGCGCGCGCAAACGCACACACACACACACACACACACACACGGTTTTATAGAAGTCAAAAGTAAGATCAGGCGTGTTCTTTTGTAGAAGGCCAAAGTACAATCAAACATGGGGTTATAGAAGGCTAACATACAATCAAACATGGGGTTATAGAAGGCTAAAATACAATCAAACATGGGGTTATATAAAATGTTTTAACAACTGAAATATCGTTCTATAGAAAGCTGAATTGGATCCACACATATAGTTAGTTTTATAACAGGAAAACTTACAATTAAACGTGCTTTTTTCAAGGCTAAACTAAAATGAAACGCGGTTTGACAGAAGACTAATATTTAAAAAAAAAAAACGCCAAGGTGAGTAATGTTGTTCCAAAACTCACGGAGAAACAGAAGAAACTCGTCATAGATAGCAAACAGCCAGTATACTTCACCATGCTATTTACTACAATTCATGGGAAAATGCGTAACCAAGTTCATCAGTTCTAATATCTAGAGGCAATCACACAGTCAGATGAAAGATGCACGACGGCGGACATTCGGGACAAAATAAGCCAAACAAAAGCTGTATAACTGAAACTGTCAGAATGAGATTGCTGAAATGTTATATATAAGTGGTACTACTATATGGCAGCAAACACAAGAAATCAATGGGGGGAAACCGTTGAGGCCACTAGCAGTGAATCATAGAACGTAAACGAAGACATTTGGAAGCGTGTTGAGGCAATGGAGATATGGTTTCTAAGAAACATATTGCCAATACATTGGACCACCAGAGTAACTAACAACGATCGTCTGGAAAAGGCTAATGAAAATAGAACATTATATAGAATTATAAGTAGACAAATGTCTTGTTTTAGTCATGTAATGAGGAGAGACATTGAATAATACCGCGATAACTTGATAGATCAGCGATAGAATAGTCAAGGACAAACCAGGAGAAATGGTGCTGGATGGACTGGGACACTGGCGGCGGCTGGCCTGGCTGTCAGCTTGCGGTGATGTTAAGTGGTCCATGTGAGGCTCTGATGAAGTAGGCCTCCTTACTCCTTACACATTAGACGATATGGTAAAACTGGTCATGTTCTTGTAAGTTTTGACAAAAAGCAAAAAAGCAACTGCACTTATATATCAACCGTAAGCCATACTAAAACACCCAAACATTCATATGTTCGCAAAACGACAGATCATAAATAGCATATTAACACCAACCCTATGCTGCCAAAGTTAAAGATGGACATTATCTAAATCACATTTTAGGAAAATCAACACCTGCGAGACGAGATGTTTGAGGAGAGCTGCCAACTCAGCTATCCGAGACCGAATAAGGAATTATGCTATCACATAGACCAGTGGTTCTCAACCTTTTTTGGGCCTTGCCCCCCTTCACCACATTTTCAGAACGTCATTCCCCCCTTTCATATTTCCCCCGCACAGTATACGTAATAATGGAAGCAAAATTTAATAGCACATACTAAAACAAGTCTAGACGTCCACATAAAACATGATTTGTGGGTCTACTTTATAAATTGAATTTTAGAAGGGTGAGACGTACAGAACCGTACAGTATGAAGGGAAAAACAATATCAAGTAATCGGTTCTTGTATTAATGCGATCTTGAAATAATCTTAATTTACCCCCCCCCCCCATGGAAACCCTAAAATTCTCCCCTCCCGGGGGGGGGGGGGGTTCCCCACCGGTTGAGAACCACTGACATAGACAGTGGGATCAACACCTTGTTGGTCGAAAGGCAGAAGATCAAATAGTGTAGCCATCTCGTTAGGATTCAGCACCATGAACTACCAGAACTGACACTACATCAAAGTAGGTTCTGCTACGATAGCAAGAAGAGAATGGATTGACGACATCAAAGACATTGCACAATCACACCAATGATGCTATCCAGTGCCACCCATCGGGCGCTGGAACGTCAACTATTCCTCCTCCTCGACGCTTGATGGCAAAAGTGGAAGAAGATGACGATGATGATGACAATCAAGATATTGAGACTCAGTCCGCCACTGCTAGCACCACAGCGTGGACAGTTTTTCAGCACATGAATGTGTCACTATCGGGAATGCTAGGTTGTGGTGAGACCTGGTCGCCTTCAGCTGTCGACGCGTTAGTTGAACAGGGGGAAAAAAGATACCGCATTCAACCTCTCCCTTCCATTGTCTACACTCCTGTCTCAATCACACGCGTGTAGCTTGCTGTAGCTAAGGTTCCCTGGTTGATACCGACGCTTGATTGGCTGGGCCAGTTGGCGGCAGCTTGGCTGGCCTCACGGAGCGATGCTGGCCAGGCAGCTGGTTTGTGACGGGGCTGAAAAGGTCAGATAGAAATAGCTGCTGATAGTCTGGGATAGACAAGGCGCGCATTAAAACATTCCGCCACACTGTGGTAGTGTCGTGAAGTGGAAAACCGTGTTGGTAATCCACATGTGCGCATACCATGAATATTATACTGGGTTTAACGATCAGTGGAAATGTGGGTCTTTTTGAATAGTCGTAATCAGTCATGTCCATCACAACGACCCGATATGCCCCCCCCCTCCCCCAGTTATCATGTTGTGCCATGCCAACTGAATAGACGTTCATGTCTCTTCGCAGATCTCGGTCCTCGGTGTTCTCAGTCAACCCCATGCCTTCATGCCATCGTTTCAGCCCGCCAGCATAATTTCTCACTTCTCCAATTGATCTTTCCTATTGTGTTTTCCAATGTCTTTCTTCTCATTGCCAAAAATTGCTCTTTGTCTTATAGTTGTATATACTGTTCTACTGTCATTAACTGCTTTGTTTGTTACTTACAACTTTCTACTTAAGTTGTTACTTACTCTGACATTCCAAGGTATCTTCAACATTCATTTCAACCATACAGCAAGCAAGAAAGAAAGTATTTTTTATATAACAATTCAGCAATGTAGTTCTGACATTCAGTGACGGTGCCTTATTGCATTGGAAGCTTTTCAGAAGAGCAGCTTTTGTTTGACATATTCTGCTTTTAATCTCAAATCTTTTAAACGCATTTTCTATTTAATGTTATGATTGCCCCTGGGTTTCTACGTTGATGAACTTTGTCAAGCTTTTCCTCTTCTATTGTTATATCGCAACTGAACTGTGCTTGGTTCTTCTTCTTCTTCTTCTTCTTCTTCTTCTTCTTCTTCTTCTTCTTCTTCTTCTTCTTCTTCTTCTTCTTCTTCTTCTTCTTCTTCTTCTTCTTCGTTCATCCGGATTTTTTTTCGGATGTGACTGCGTTGTGCCTGTTTACAGCAGAGCTGCGTTCTTGCGCCGTTAGGCCGACACATCCGACTTCTGCGGGCATTTGTTGACCGGGTTAACCTTCCCGGACTGTGCTTGGTTAACACGCTCCCGTACTTCTGAGTATGTCATCTGCATATAGGGTTGCCAGATACGTGGGCACCAAAAGGAGGACATAATAAGACAAAAAGGAGGACATATTGAATGTTTCATTTAAATCGTTCCAGATTAAACCCACAATCAGTACACTTTTATTACAATAGCTGCCAATAAATTTTTTTTATCATAGCAGGTGGTTGGTTTACAGAAAGAAAATATTCTTTCAAAGCAGTAAACAGCCTCTCAACATCTGGAAACAAACTGAGCCATCTAGTTTTAGAGTGATAGAGTAGTTGCTGATAGTTAATGTTGACATAGTCACAAAAACCCTTTAAAGTTTCTCTTATGACAGTGTATATAGAAAAGTATTTGAATATCTTCAAGGCAATAGATTCAACGTCAATCTGCATTAAATCTGCGCCGTGTTGGATGCAGTTGTGCAGAACATGAGCAGAACACCCAACGCCTATTAATGGCTTGCTCAAGGCTTCCTTCAAATGCGAGAACACATTTCTACCTTCTCTTCTGTTAATGCCTCAAAATTCACATCACATTGGCATTGTCACCAGCAAAAGCAACACATTTGAAGTACAAATCGTTTTTGGAGTGTTCTCAAAATATACCGTGATATACTTTCTGAGGTTTCATTTGGTGTGTTGTCTAACTCGAGAATCTTAGTTTGGATTCCACCTGCTTTCCAGTCAAAGTACTGAACAACGATCGGAAATTGCTAGCATCTGTCGAAAGACCAAAACATGAAATATCACTGAAAGATGTATCCAATTCATCAACAGTGTGTGTGTGTGTGTGGGGGGGGGGGGGAGGTGTCAATTACCTGGTTTATTATTGCTTCAATCTTTGTTTTTGCACAAACTATTTTTAGCAATTTCCGAATCTTCAAATAATGTGTGCATCAAACCAGCTGTGCAGGTCATCGAGTTGTAAGACTGATGATGACAAACAGTATGAAATGCCAAAGTTGCTTCAGCCCATGCGCTTTCAGCAACACCTTTGAGTACTTAGGCTGAGAAAAAGACGTCAATGTGCTAGATGACGCGGACACTTTGATTGGGTTTCTTGTCTCTCACTGTCAACATGGCGCTCCAAGTCAGTAGTTCCTTTGTTGGCCTCGGACAAGTAACTATCGCAAATCGTTCACTTTGAATCATTCTCGTTGCGTCCTTCAACGAAGCATGGAAACTTATTTTTCAGTGTTCGAGAATTTGCATTTTCCCTTTGTAGAAGCCATTTTCATAAACATAGACGGCACAAATTACAAATTTTAAAAAAAAAAAAAAATTTTAAGTGGCATCTCTGCTACCGGAACCGGAAATAACATTAACATTTTGACCATTGAGACTACGGCATTGTTAGTGTTGCCGACTAGAGCAACAGATAGATTCAAATTATACAAATAATTGGTGTTTCACATTTGGTATAAATAAGAAAATTAAATAAATATTATTAAGCAATGGGTTTTAATAAATAATGTAAGCAGACGGCAGAGTGTATGTTGATACATTGTAAGTTGTAAAAACAATACATAAAAAAACGATAACATGAAATATTTAAAAAGCCGGACATTTTAAAGGTTTTTAGCTTTGCCTGCCGGACGGAGGACATTAGGCTAAAAAGGAGGACATGACCTCTCTTTGCCGGACGTCTGGCAACCCCATCTGCATAGGGTTGACAGACGTCTGGCAAAAAGATGCCATGTCCTCTCTTTTAGCCTAATATTCCCCGTCCGGCAGGCAAAGCTAAAAACCTTTAACATGTCCGGCTGTTCTTATATTTTACGTTATGATTTTTTATACTTGTTGCAACTTACAATGTATCTACACTCTACCGTATGTTTACGTTGTTAAAAGTACAAACTCTTGCATTTCTGCGAACTAGTCGATTATAGTAATTCTGTTATCTGTATCGCCGGACTCCCTGGCCTAGGGGTTTACGTCTTTCTCCGTCATCCCATATACTCTCGTGAGTTACGTGATGTGCGCGAGAAACGGGAGCGGTTCTCGCCGCGTCGGTAACTTACGGAGTGTATGTGCCGGTCGCTCAGAAAGCAGTGGCAAACTACTGAGCGTAATCTTGCCTAGTACATCAGCAGCCGCTGATAAATTCTGGTGTTGACTGCAACGTCCTGTAAGGAATATGCAACCTCAAAAAAATCTATCTGGCTCATTACTCTTTTTGATACTTACCTTTACTTCTTTATTAAAACCGATTGCTTAATAATATTTATTTAATTTTCCTATTTATACCAAATGTGAAACACCAAAGAAACAGATTCTTTCTTACTCAACCCTGTAAAGGGCATCATTCTCACAATGAAGAATCTTACCTGTGAACAGTTTTATGCATATGTGATTGCTAACGAGGAACTTCTACGAAAAATTGGCTCCTCCGAGAAATATGTTGTGTAATTAATAAAGATTATAAGGTAATAATTGTACAATCGACTGTTTAATGTTTATTTTAAAGCATTTTGAGAAAAATCTTCATTGAATTTATATTTATTTTTTGACATGATTGTTTCTTGGTCGATTCACTAAGAGTAAGATACACTTATTGGCAGCTATTGTTATAAAATTGTCCTGATTGTGTGTTTAATCTGGAACGATTCAAATGAAACATTCAATGTGTCCTCCTTTGTCTTTTTTTTTTTTTTTTGGGAGGGGGGGGGGGGTGTGTCTTATTATGTCCTCCTTTTGGTGCCAACATATTTGGCAGCCCTACCTCTGCAGAACATTGCAGTGATCCCCAGCTCCTATTGGCTGTGTGTGGTTTACTTTTGGATTGTACTTTCACTATTGCCATTGTTTTCTGAACATAAAGTCAACGTGTGTGTCCAACTGACCGGTGTGTTGAGTGTATACACTATCCTGTGGTCACTGTACATGAAGTTTAAGCGCGTTAAACCTCTCGGCCAGGCCACATCTGCTTCACAGTATAGTGCTGTAGAAATGGCAGGGTACGAATTCTATTCATACTCCATGGCTGCAGGGTCTGGTGGATGAGAGACATTGATAGGGGTGCTACCCTATTTTAAGTGTTCTTCGACACACAACGGGATTACTGAGAAAGTCGTTAACACCTTCGCCAGGGAGACCGGCCAATTATAAACTGCTGCAACTTTTGCAAAATATGCAACTTTTAAAAAAAGTTTATAATTGGCGATTATGTGTCGGGGAGAAGGTGTTCAGATTAGCATCCGGTTGTGTGTCGAAGTTCGTATGTTTCTTTATTTCTAAACGACCACGGTACTTTTCTACTGTCTAGTGTCTTCTCGTACTAGACAAGAGAGACAAAGAAGACACTGCGATGTATGTGGACAGTGTAAACAGCTGGACAAACAATAATAATATAAGCAACGTCAACTTTATCAAAATAAAAGAGTCATGATCTACAATGAATGCCCCAGGGCAGGCAGCTGAAGATAAATAAGTGTGGTCTCCTATTTCCACCTATTCTTCTTGTCTTTTGAGACTCCGTCAAAATCTGTACATATTTCGTTTCACACGTGTGTGTGTGTGTGTGTGTGTGTGTGTGTGTGTGTGTGTGTGTGTGAAAGAGAGAGAGAGAGAGAGAGAGAGAATTATGCGCCTTGTGCAGTATCGATAGAAGATGCATTTCGGGGACTCATTGGGGACAATTGCCAAGCTTAAATTCTTATATTATCGTCGTGTAAGGCGAGTGGCGTATTTTCAAGAAGCCAAGGAAAAATAGGGCGTGCTATTTATTAGCTTTTCGTCTGTGCAGTTTATAATTGGCCGGCTCCCTGGCGAAGGTGTTAACGACTTTTTCAATAATCCCGTATATCCACGTGAGGAACACAGCTGCGCGAGATTCGGCAGCGGATCGCGTCGCGTTGGTTATTTACGGGGTATGTGAGCCGGTCGCTCAGAAAGCAATGGCAAACCAGAGTAGTGTAAGTCGGGCTCCAGGACGCAAATTTTTGAGGCGCAAAAGCGAGGTGCGCCTCAAAGGGCGATAACTCTCCGGGTTTTTGAAAAAGTAGACGTGGTCAGATTAGGTGTGGTGTTCAAGTGACTCATCAGAGTAGGTACTATACAACATGGAACACTCAAAATAACAAACAAACGAGTCAAGTAAGGTATATAATGTTTTTTTTTTAAAATTAAATCATGTATAGACAAACAATACAATGCATATTAAATAAGTAGTGGCATAGTCGAGATATTATCATTGTGTACCTTTCTTTTTATATACAGATATGATAACGAATTGCGATGTTGCTGATACGTATACACACCCATCCCGTGGGTCTTGAATCCTATATTGGTTCCCCCACCCACCTCTTGGGTGTTGAGTACTTCCAAAAAAGTGTTCTTGTTTAGATGAGTGTTGTGGTTTTTAGTTAAACCTTTGGTACTGATTTTATCATAATCTCCTACACAAATATACGTCTTACTACATGACACCATCCCCTCCCCTTCATAATCTAGTTTAAATAGCCCAGGGGTTCTCTTTTCATAGGCTTTGATATCCACACAGTCCTGACAGCTAGTAGTACTAGGGGTAATCCTATGAACAGAGCAGGTTTCAGACGGGAACCACTGATTGTAGACTATCATATTCTTTTCGTAGGTGAGGTCTAACTACTTAAGAGAGTGACTCAGCACTAAGAGCCAAATATAGAGAGTCAGTGTCCATTTCAGTTAGTTGGTAGTCTTCTTTAGAGATAAATTTGTCTAGAAAGTCGTATAAAAAGCTAACATGCGCAACTTGGAATACTGGTAGACAAAGAAACCAATCTGTAAAGGTAGATCCCAGACAGTTTTCTTTTTTAGTGTTTCTACTTCGAATAGATCGTCTGTAATACCACTCATACTTTTGAACCTGGGATTATTGAGTAGTTTGGTAGTGTCTTTTCCCTGACAGTAGGAGACATCCGTATGTTTGGTTTTATTAGTTAATGTCTTTCCGTAAGCGGCGTTACCTAACAATTTCATAGTTTCGGCTGTAATACTCTTGGCCGTATTTTTGTCCCCTTGACGACGGGCATTAGACACTGTTTCCCCAAATTGTTTAAAACAACTAACCGGTCGATACTCTATTGTCTGGTAGATGTGTGTAACCACCAACCCATGAGTTAGATACCACTTTAAAAGAGGGGTGTCTAATAAAATTTTCTTTCTGAAATAACTACCAATCACAGTCCGTCGTGGAGTACTAAGTAGTTTATCTTCTTCTTTGCGTTCATCCGGAGTGTTTTTTCAGATGTGATTGCGGTGTGTCTAGTTAGGCACCCTTGGATCGAAACCCTTAGGCCAACACATCCGGCTTTTAGCGTGCATTTTTGACCAGGTTAGCATTCCTGGGAGACTCTCACTTTTGTGGTACTGTCCACCTCCCAGCTGGTAAAGTTGGAAAAGTCGGAGACTGCACGGTCATCCCTCAAATGAAGGCAGGGACAGTCCATAGCATTTTCCGCCATCCTGGGTGGCTTCCATAATTGCAGGGCCGGCACATAGCGCCCTGGTACTGGGCACACAGAGGGAATCGTCACGTCCTGCTCATGGTTGCTTTAATTCCTCACTTCAATATATTGGGCATTTCGTTCACCCCGAGCCTTTCCCGCACAAACCAAGCTGGTCTGCAGTCAGTATCCACTAAGCGAGTTTTTCGGACATGTGCTTGTCGTTGTGTCCGTCAGAGCTGTTCCAGACACGTCGGACATTCGGAAACTACCTAGTCAGAGCTGTTCCGAACAAGAGCGGCATTCGGAAACTAGGTAGTCAGAGCTGTTCCTAGCACAAGAGACAATCGGACGAGACAGTTCACTCGGACGTAATTGCGTAGTGTCAATTTTTAGTTTGCCACCCGTAGGACGACACTTCCGACTTCCGGCGGGCATTTTTTACTGAGGTTAGCCTTCCTCTGGTTTCGTAGCACGTAAGACTGTTGTGATGTCGCCAACATCTCAGCTGGTCAAGATAGAACGATCAGCGACATCGAGGTCGGCCCTCAAGGGAAGGCAGGGGCAGACCTTGGGCATTCCCTTGCTATCCAAGGAGGCTTCCATAATTGCAGAGCCGGCACATATTGCTCTGAGACTGGGCTCACCCGAGGAGTTGCCACGTCCTGCTCATGGCTGCTTTAGTTCCTCACTTCCATGTGTTGGGCAACCCGTTTGCCACTGATCGCTCAAACACACACCAGGAGCGGTCAGACTGCGAGCGACATCCACTCGGTAAGCTTTTTATTTTGACTTCAGACCACGCAATAGGTCCGCTCGCCGTGCGTTCCATTTTGCGTCATTGAGACGTTCTTCCACTTTTGTCTATACTCTCTGTGAGCTGGTTACAGACAGTTTTCGTAGCCATTTCCTTCGACTGGTGCACTTTTCTGACTTTTCGTACTCGCTCACCAGGTAGGCTACATGTGCTGCCGGCTCAGCACCTTACCTTCGTGCAGCAGTGGACGAGAAACGGCCTGGCCCTCTCATCCGGGAATCTCTCATATTCCCCAGCTGAGAGCCTTCGAACATGTAATAGAACTGAGCATGTAGCTTGCTCAGTATCACGCTTCTATTTTTCGGTAGGCGGGAATCGGCCTGGCTCTCAGATGTGAGGGTTTGTGGCTTAGAGGCGTTCAGCCACAGCCCTCGACAGGGAGCCTTAAGAGTTTTGTCCGGACCAAAAGCGTCTGCCTTCGTGCACCTTTTTAAACTTTTGACTGCTATCCTCAGTCACCTGCAGAGCAGCAGGTTGTGTCTCTCTTAGTCTGGTCCCTATCCCATATGCTGTCCGATATGTAGTTTTTTCACCCATCGGCAAGCACATGGGGTCGATGGGACACGCAAGCTCCCCCACCACGGCAAGGTGGAGACACATCGGGGGAGCAGTAGTTTATTATTTATGGCGTATTCTTTCATAAATTCCCAATGTCGTCTCTCGACACTTCCGTGTTCTTAAAAATAGGGGGCATTTCGGCAAAGGACTCTTGTAAATCAGCCGGGTTCTCAATATCACACACAACCAACCCGAAAAATGTATAGGATTTTACAGCCTCGATTATATGTTTTTCTCTCAAAGAACCCTAAGGAAGCTCTGACGGTGGAAATGTTTCCCGCAAGAAACGATTTAATCAACACAACTCAACCCAACTATATATCTGATTGACAGATTTGCATGTGGTACTCAGCTAAACTTATCAACATGGTAAAATGTACCATGTTTGGTCACGCCCACCGACATGGCACATGATGATTGAAGAATTACTTCCCTACACAAAAACCCCATCTAATTTATGTAAAATTAATAACTAAGCTGGTAGTGTTTTGTTATGTGTTTTCGTTACAAACTGATATAGCTGAGTGAGAAGTCTATCGACAAAGACAGTTAAATTCACACAAGAGACTGTCGCTATTATAGACATATTTCAAGCGAACGAAAGAAGAAGAAGAATCGACATGGCACATGATAATGATATACCCAGAGCGGTTACCACAATGATACATACTATATTCTTTTTGCGATGTTATAAAGTGTCTATCTTCTTAGCTGTGGTGTGTAAACGAAAGAGATACCAAAAAGAAAATAAATAAACAATAGTAGACATCAGTATGGTATTTTGATGAACAGCAGTTTAAAAGTGCGAACAAATCTATATTTTTAAAAAAATCGCATTCTGAGGGTCGAACCACTTCCACCCGGACCCGAGTCGGCTGCACTATCAACTACACTAATAACGACCCAAAAGTACAACAGCAACCTTTCAAGTGTGATATATCGGAGATGCTGAAAAAGAATTACAGCTATTAACAAAACATATTTCTAGAACAGACAGATGTATAAACAAATACGGGTTAGACAAATGTACAAATTACTCCCCCCATTATGTTTAAACAACAATAAAGTATTGTTTTCGGTTGTATAAAAAGTAACAGAATAAATTATTTATTATGATATGTAAAACTGTGCTATGCCCACTCGGGGAAAATTATGTTTTATTTCAAAATAACAATCAGTTCCCGAAATGAAGACTGTGATGTTAAACAATATTAAGTTTCAATTATTTTAAAAGGTATTATAGCATAATAAACCATTCTTATATATTTTAAAAATTTATTTCTATAGACAAAATCGGAACACCCAGGCCTGGTATGACGCCTTAAAATTGCGAAATAAAATAACTTTTACAGTTCAAAAGTATTAAAACTTATAGTGAAGTGAAATATTATGATGTTGTTGATATAAAACACCAATAATGATGTTGGTTTGTGTAATTTATAAAGAGATATTGATATTATAAACCCAGCATGTTGCACACTTTATGCTTTAATGCTCGTTAACAAAATACCGCAACGTTGCGATGTTTATTCGCCAGCCAGCCGAACTGAGGCTCACAGTGAAGTGTAAGTGTTTTACTAACACGATAATTAGATTTAATTTTGATATCATTATCAGAATACATCTAAATTTCGCCATATTCTTTCTGATTGTAAACATAACGAATGGTTATATTAAAGAACAATGACGATTACAAGAAGAATCGTCACAGGAAATGTAGCCTTCAAACATACTGACCAATAAAAAGATGTCATTTCCAACGAGAAAAAAAAAGTGTGTTGAAGTGCTACATAGTGTTACTTTTGTATCAATGTGTAGCGTGGACAACGAACAGGCTGAAAAACATTGGATGGGTGTGGAAATGTGGAGAAAAGGGCAAATACCATGGGCAGACAGAAAATAACCACACCCTACAAGAAACAAATGAAAACAGTAAATAGATTAGAGAAATTGGACGTAGACAAAATATGTTGGGTATTTTATGAGAAAGAATTAAACATGGTAACAACTGGCAAGATCGAACGGAAGAGACCAAGGGGAAGAACGAGAAGTAAATACCTGGATGGCTTGGCCATGTAATATGGTCGAGACCAGAGCTGATCCACGACTCTAGTGATTGAGTGAAATGGCAGAACATGACCGCCTACGCTTATCGACATGGCACATGATGGGTGAATATGAATTCTGATGTCATCAGGATAAATCTAAATTTAATTCACCATATTCTGACCACAAAGTTTGAAAAGTAAGAAGGTAATGTGATGGGGGAACTTCCGGGCCGTGTTTTCATGTTTGCTGTTTCATTTATCTTTTTGTGTGAGAGGTTGTTAATGGTTTGTGTCAGTGTTTGCGCCTATGACTGAAAGCGTGTCTGTCTATCTGTCTGTATATCCATATAGTTATGTCTCTATCTGGCTGTCTGTGTGTCTGTTTGTATGTCTGGCTGTCTGTGTGTAGGCGTGTATCTGCTTATTTGTCGTTGGGTTTGTGTGTCTCTATGTGGATATACTGGTATCTATGACTGCGTGTCCGCCTGTCTGTGTGTGTGTGTGTTGTTGTTGTTGTTGTTGGTGGTGGTGTATGTGTGTGTGTGTGTGTGTGTGTTGTTGGTGGTGGTGGTGGTGTGTGTGTGTGGTTGTGTGTGTGTGTTGTTGGTGATGGTGGTGGTGTTCGTGTGTGTTTGTGTGTGTGTGACTGGTCGCTCTGCAGATCTATAATGTTAGCACAACGATCGGTTATCATGTAAACATGTCACCATGAGAGTGTGTGTGACTGATTGTGCGTGTGATACCATTCTGAGAGATTGGTATACATTTTACTTGTGTATGGTAGCTAGTCGGGTTTGTGGGGTATCCCCATTTTCTTCTGTTAGTCTACGGGGCTCTTGGGTGGAGTACCCGTATAGCCGAATCAGGGTTATGTGAAGCCATCGAAGCAGGTGGATGAAGTGTGACAACAGCCGACATATTGTTGTTGGTTATGGTCTGTAATCTGCGGTGATAGATCATCAGTGTGGTCACCGACTAGTACATTCATTACCTAGAAGACAAGTAATGGCAAACTGCTTTCGGCAAACCTTGCCAAGAAACCCATAACAACCGGGTGTTGGAAACTTTCGAATATCTTGATTACCAACAATGGTGACACAATTATAGAAATTAAACGATGACTGTCAGTTGCTCTTAAAAGACCAAAACAACTTAATAAATTATAGAGTGGGACAGATAGAACTACAAAAATTAGATGTTTAAGAGTATTCCCATTGCAACTTACACCTGTGAGACACTTACTAAACACCGCATAAATGCACTTGAATATAAATGTTAAAATGGGTTCTAAGAATATCTTGGGCAAAGAAAGGGGGGGGGGGGGGGAATCCATCTATACTTCAAGAATTTTGAAGAGGGTTGGTTTTTAAAGACGATAAAACAAAGAAAATTTAAATATTTTGGTCATGAAAGTTTGGAGAGAACAATAATGGCTAGATATATATCTTTGAAGGCGAAGGTCTAAAAGAAGATGGGTGGTGGGTGATCTCCAGATGGTTGTATTGGACGCGGGACATCTTGTTTGTGATCAAGATTTTTTTTGGCAGGTTGTTATGGGAACGAGGTTCTACAAAGGACATGTTACTGAATGGAAGTAGTAAGGCATGTGTGAACGCATCTGACTTTCTGGATCAACCATGACCCTGCAATACTTTCTTATATACACTTCTGTGGCCCGCAGCAAGCCTTAAGACAATGAATTTTCAAAGTTCACACATTAGGATACGTAACTACTTCCGGTTGTGTGTATTTAAAACAAACTTTAATTACTAAAATAGTTTATGTTTACTGTGTAAAGTGAAAATAGTGCCACGTGTTAGGAGGTCTACCAGCATCAAATTTGATACATCAGAACCCGATAAGACTTGGGACTTTTCGATATATAGCTACTGCAAAGAAACCAATGGTATATTATAATGGCGGTTAGTGCTATCTGTATGGTTTAAATAATATCATCATACCAGTGGTGGTATGAAAGAGATGTATGACTGTTCATCGGTCTGTGTAACGGTGTACAGTCGGTCACATGGTCACATTTAAAGTGGGTTACACCAGGTCAAAGGTGGCGTTGCTTTGGGTTGCAAACATAAAGATACATCTGGAAGATGTTGGTAATGGACACAAACGACCAAAGTGGCCGTGGCATAGTGGACATGACATACACCTGGGACATGACATTTGTGATTTGGTGTTATATATTTATCCGTTCTCTGATTGGTTGATTCAAAATGTCCCTCAGATAGAACGTTGGTCACTACAGGAGATATGACATTTGTGATTTGGTGTTAATTTCTTATCTGTTCTCTGATTGGTTGATTCATAATGTCAGGCAGGTAGAACATTGGTCACTACACGAGATATGACATTTGTGATTTGTTATGTATTTATCTGTTCTCTGATTGGTTGATTCAAAATGTCCCTCAGATAGAACTTTGGTCACTACAGGAGATATGACATTTGTGATTTGGTGTTAATTTCTTATCTTTTCTCTGATTGGTTGATTCATAATGTCAGAACGTTGTTCATTTCAGATATACAGCTCTCTCACACAGACAGTATCAAAAGCAGTGACGAAACGAAGGCCAAGTCTTTTCTCATTTTCGCAGTCAACGAAGAAGGATGTTTTTTTTATTCAACGGATATTAAATTCAATGGACTTTAACAATCATGACTTCTGATACAGAGACGTACTCCTGTGAAGCTGGATACAACTTGTTCATCGTCAGTATTGTACAAGGAGTTCTGTCTCAAATATCTGCCCAAGGACATTAACATTATTAACCGACCATAATTTGATCATATAATAAGTCGTCTGTGATATCCGCAAATACATACTTGATCAGTTGCCATATTGTTTACAACAGACTCAAACAACAGAGTATGTTTACGAATTAACACATCTAAAAAAAAAATTCGTCTTACACACTGTTGTATGCCTGAATAACATTCACAAATACTTCGCCCATTTTATCCGGTGGTGTATCGAGAATGTCAGCTATAAAGAAACATACATGTACTCTGTGTAATAAAAACTTCACACGACCTGCTGATCTACGTTGACATGTCGTGACTACTCATTTTACACAACAGTTCACTTGTGATTTTTGCGATCGTAGTTATACGAGACATGATAATTTGATACGACACATAAAGACCGAACATGAAACAGTATTCTTCTTCTTCGTTCATCCGGAGTTTTTTTTCCGGATGTGATTGCGTTGTGCCTGTTTACAGCAGAGCTGCGTTCTTGCGCCGTTAGGCCGACACATCCGACTTCTGCGGGCATTTGTTGACCGGGTTAACCTTCCCGGGAAACAGTATTCAGTGATGTGTCGACCACTCAACCATCATCTAACCAAGTGTCTGCTAATAATCAACAAACCCCAAGTCGGAAGAGGAGAAGAGATCTGACTATAGACGACGAATCTACTGGTAAACGCTGAAAGTCATCTGACAAACATCAAAGGACAGAGTGTTGTCAGTTACAGACACTCAAATACCGTCAACTACCATGACAAACCAATCACCATCCAGTTTTTTCTCGAGTAGCGTGGGTGATTATGTTTCACCTACTAACAAGACTCACCTATCATCATCTAGTACCTTACCGAGAGACACAGAACCAACAACCTCTGGTGGTAACGCATCAACACCAAGTGCCTTGCCAACAGATGTTCAGTTATCATCTGGTACCACACCAAGTGATGCACTATCAACATCAACAGATACCTTGTCGACATCTGATCATCTACCATCACGTGCCATGACTGCAGAAGACAAGGCAGGAACCTCTGGTGTTAACACATCAACAACTAGTGAACATCTTTCATTGTAGAAATTACCCCCAGATGTCCGGGTTGTGTACAATGACCATTGGGACACGATTAGGTCACACATACTGCATGGTCACTATCTGTGTGAATGGACATTGATTAACAGACCAGATACTCATATGACAACAGATTGGGGCACTCGTTTATTCCCGCTTTTCAGTGGTCAAAACTCTCGATTTAAAATTGTTGTGAGCCTGCACATAGTCTTGAGACATCGAGAGAGACAAGCCCTATGGTTCTACCATGCAAGCCCCAATAACTCTTCATTGTTCAATTTACCTTTTTTTAGTGAACAATAGATCTGATTTCGAGGCGTTTGTGACCAAGCTAAACACTGCTGATTTGGTCAATTCAGCGACCAGATACTAAATACTATGTCGAATCAATCCCCAGTATCACCTTTTACGTTTACAAGTTGGTGGAGTTCCCTGTTGGTTGTTGTTTAGAATCAATTCCAAACCATATCAAACACAACAATTTTATTAATATGCTTCAAAACGACTCACGTGGTAAGCCGTACACAGATGACTTGTGCATATTTCGCTGTATATCTGTGTTTAAATCAAGGGGAAGATCTGTTAGGGATGTTAGAAAACACACACGAACGTTTTTCAAAGACTGGGTGCGCTATAAAGGGTTGCAATCTCACAAACATTTCACCGGGGTCAATTTAGTTGATTTACCTGCGGTGGAATCCTGCTTTAAAATAAAAATAAATGTGTTTAGTTTTACAGAGGAGGAAAATCTAGTTCCGAAAATTAGAAGTAGTAGTGAGCACCCAGATATATAGAATATCCTCCTATACGAAAACCATTTCATGTATATCGTTGATATTAACAGGGCCGCTCGGTGTTTTTCCTGTGGGAAATGCGGCAAGCTGTTTAAGATGTACAAGAGACTGACACCCCACGAACTTGTGTGTAAAGGTATAGCCACCATTGAGACATATAAAGGTGGGGTTTATCGTCCGACTGAATCCATCTTGGAATTGCTATGTGACCATGGTTTTGATGTAGACGCAAACTTTATTTTTCCATATAGAGCGTGCTACGACATGGAATCTTTCTTCTCTAATGAAAAATTACCAGTTGACTCAAAGTCGACGACCTTCATTGCCAGACACATCCCCCTCTTGTGTGCGGTCGCCTCTAATGTTCCTGGGTTCGACACCCCTAAATGTTTCATTACCACAGGCGATCCACAGGTCCTCGTAAATGAAATGATGGACTATCTCCATGAAATATCTGCTAAGTCTTATGAGCTGTTACTAAAAAAAGTTCGAGTCAGTCTTTGAAAAATTAGGTGGCCACCCAAAATTAAGTGAAAAACTTGACTCCTTTCTGAAAGTGTTACCTCTGTTTGGACTGAATAGCGGCAAGTATGACATTAACCTGATAAAACCTTACTTAATACAATATTTCCTTGATCGAGAGGCTAATCCGTTTAAGTTTATAGTCAAAAGAAATAATAATTTTATGTGCATAGCGACAGAAAGGTTAAAATTCCTTGATGTCTCCAACTTTCTGGTCCCGGGGGTAAGCTATGCGCATAATCTGGCCTCTTTTGGTATAGAAGAGACAAAAGGGTTTTTGCCATACGAGTATCTGACCGACCTGGGAAAGTTAAATGAGACAGCCCTACCACCACATGCGGCCTTTTTCTCAACACTTAAAAACCGTAACATTTCCGAAGCAGAATATGCCGTTTGTCAGAAATCATGGACCGACAATAAGATGACTACCCTGCAGGATTTTTTTATTTGGTACAACATCAAAGACGTCCCCCTTTCTAAAAGCCCTGGACAAACAAGTAGCCTTTTATGCAGAGTTAAATATAGACATGTGTAAGCAGGCCATCTCAGTCCCCGTTATTACTCTACAGTACATATTCAGCACCATAAATAAAGATGTTTCTTTTGTTTTGTGTTCGAAGAAGGAGGAGAAGTGGCACAAGTTGTTATGAGACAATATAGTGGGTGGGTCGAGTATCATTTTTCATCGTTACCACGAAGCCAATGAGACCCATATCAGGGGTAATAAGCTGGTAAAAAGTATTAAAGGGTTTGATGCGAATGCCTTATACCTTTGGTCTCTTATGAAAGATATGCCAACAGACTTCCCCATATATAGAAGTCGCGAGGATGGTTTTAGATCACACAGATTACACAAATACACACATCAGTGCCGAGAGTGGTTAACGTGGGTATCGTATAACAACATAGATTTAAAAACCCAATTCAATAGTCATGAGATGCAACTCGGTGATCGACATATTCGAGTAGATGGGTGGGATAAAAAGAATAATGCAGCTTACCAATTCCATGGGTGTTTGTTCCATGGGCACCCATCTTGCCGTCTACATACTGGGAAAACGATTAATCCCGTTAATAAAAAACCACTAACAGAACTATACCAGAATACTTGTGACATTCACGCGTATCTAGAAAAAAATGTCGGGGTGACAGTTAAGGTTATGTGGGAGTGTGAGTGGCAGAGATTAAAGAGATCAAACACAACCATCAAGTGTTTTTTACGTGAAAAATTTTCACCGTCAGAGCTTCCTTGGGGTTCTTTGAGTGAAAAACAGATCATCGAGGCTGTAAAAAGGGATACATTTTTCTGGTTGGTTGAATGTGATATTGAGACCCCGACTGATTTACAAGAGTCCTTCACCGAAATGCCACCTATTTTCAAAAACACGGAAGTGTCGAGAGACGACATTGGGGAGGTTATGAAAGAATACGCCATAAAAAATAAACTACTGAGTACTCCACGACGGACATTGATTGGTAGTTATTTCGGGAAGAAAATTTTATTAGCCACTCCTCTTTTAAAGTGGTATCTAGCTCATGGGTTGGTGGTTACCCATATCTACCAGACAATAGAGTATCGCCCGGTTAGTTGTTTTAAGCAATTTGGGGAAACAATCTCTAACGCGCGCCGCCAAGGGGACAAGAATCCGACCGAGAGTATTACAGCCGACACGATGAAATTGTTAAGTAATGCGGCTTACGGTAAAACACTAACTAATAAAACCAAACATACCGATGTCTCCTACTGCCAGGGAAAAGACACTATCAAACTACTCAATAACCCCAGGTTCAAAAGCATGACTGGTATTACAGACGATCTTTTCGAAGTAGAAACCCTGAAAAAGAAAACTGTCTGGGATCTGCCTCTACAGATTGGGTTCTTTGTCTACCAGTATGCCAAGTTGCGAATGTTAGCTTTTTATTATGACTTTCTTGACAAATTTATCTCTAAAGACGACAATCAACTCACCAAAATGGACACTGATTCTCTATATTTGGCCCTTAGCACCAATTTACTCTCTGGCGTAGTTAGACCACACCTACGAGAAGAATATGACAGAGTCTACAATCAGTGGTTCCCATCTGAAACCTGCCCTGTTCATAGAACTACTACCACTACCTGTCAGGACTGTGTGGATATCAAAGCCTATGAAAAGAGAACCCCCGGGCTTTTTAAATTAGAGTGGGGAGGGGATGGTGTCGGTATGTAGTAAGACGTATATTTGTGTCGGAAATTATGATAAAATCACTACCAAAGGTCTGACCAAACAGCACAACACTCATCTAAACAAGGAAACTTTTTTGGAAGTACTCAACACCCAAGAGGCGGGTGGGGGAACCAATATAGGCTTCAAAACACAAGACTCTGCTGTGTATACATATCAGCAACATCGCGATTCGTTATCATATCTGTATATAAAAAGAATGGTACTCAATGATATCTCGACTATGCCACTACTTATTTAATATGCATTGTATTGTTTGTCTATACATGATATAATTTTAAAAAAAAACATTATATACCTTACTTGACTCGTTTGTTTGTTATTTTGAGTGTTCCATGTTGTATTTTTTATGTTGTATAGTACCTACTCTGATGAGTCACTTGAACACCACACCTAATCTGACCACGTCTACTTTTTCAAAAACCCGGAGAGTTATCGGCCCTTTAAGGCGCACCTCGCTTTTTCGCCTCAAAAATTCGCGTCCTGGAGCCGGACTTACACTACTAACCAGCGAGCGTAATCTTGCCAAGAACATCAGCAGCAGCTGAAAAATACTGGTGTTGACTGCAATGTCCTGTAAGGGATATGCAACTTTTTAAAATAGTTTATAATTGGCGATTGTGTGTCGGGGAGAAGGTGTTCAGATTCGCATACCTCAGATTGCACGAAATTGAAATGAGGAGAAGATGAAGTATGAGATCCCCATCTGGCTATCTATTCCTGTCCCCGCTAGATCACAGCCGCACTTGCTATGGTGCGTCCAAGTGGCCTCACCACGTGCTTTCTAACCAGCTGCCCATATATCAGTTTATTAACGATATTGTGAATGGCTTTTCAATCCACCATTTACAATATGCTATGAATCCCCCTTCAATCAACCATTTACCAATACTGCCGTGAATCTCCTTTCAGTTCACAGTTTACAATAATGCTGTCAATTTCCTTTCAATCCACCATTTAACGATATGTTATGAATCTCCCTTTAATCCTATATTTACCAATAATGCAGTGGATCTCCTTTCATCCCACCATTTACCAGTAATGCTACGAATCTTCCTCCCTTCAATTCACTGTTTACCAGTAATTTGTGAATCAATTCATCAATCCACCATTGAAAACAATGGTATCAATCTTCTCCCGTTCTCAAACCCTCCCCCCACGCACCTCGACGCTTTACAACTACACTGACTGGCAGAATACGGCCCTTCTGTAAAAATACCGCGTGCTCATCCATTATTGCATGCCTTCTGCCACTTGCTTTGTTGGTTTTCTTTTTAATTAACGCGCTCTCACAGCTTGCCCCTCCCCCTCCCCCTTTTTTTTCCACCATGTCAAAGGTAGCGCGTAGAATGGGTACTTCTTATCTCCAATGGCGTGCCTGCTGCCACGATTAAAGTCTTATGTTTTATGTCTAAACATTCTGACGCGGTGCTTTTCTTGTCGCGGGAACTATTAAAATGTATTGGCATCCCCAAAACAGAAGGAGCAACCTGGTAAGATGCGCGCTCCCAGAATTGGGAATAGTAGATGTGGGCCGATACGGAAGATGATGACCTTGAGTCAGAGTCTGGCAATATTAAATATTCAAAACATTGTATTGCGTCAGTGAATTTAAACACAGAAGCCACAAACTATAGGTTGCGAGATTTGTTGCCTGGCACATTTCGCTGCATCGCGTCAGGTGCATACTGTAGTTACATATATGAAGTGAATAGATGAATCATACTTTGGCTAAAATATATAACACATGTATGATACATTTGAATTGGCGTTGCAGACAGCAGATTGCATACACCAAGACTGCGCAAAATACGACTTATCTAGGCAAACGTTCTCACCTAGAGAAATAGTAGTGGAAGACCAAACTCTATGGATCACCGTGTTAACTAAGAAGACAATGAAGTTCTTAACCCCCGAAAACAATATTGTGGATAGAGACAAATTTCAGTCGAACGAAAGAAGAAGTTACTAATACTGTTCGAATCTGGCGCATTTGTTATCCGCGCTGTAATCGCAAAGCCACTATGAAGTCCGTCAGTCTGAATAACCCAATTTTAGACACTTAATCACTGAGGTATCGTAATATTTGGGTAATCATTTACTGTTGGTATATTGTATTTATTTGTATTTAACTGGAACAGTTCCTGTGGAAGTTGCACTTTAGTACCTGGTCGGGAATAAAATCGCTACAGCAGCCTCACTCCGAGAGATGCAAGCAAATTTCAGGACTCGGACCACGTGAACATTGATGCGTGGAACTTAAAGAGTAAAAACTCAGCTCTTCCCAGGGGTTCTAAACCCACCAACTCTGTCTCTAATAACTTGTCTACTTCTGTTTTCTGTTTCGCAAACTGATCCAAAATTAATTATTGTCTTGTCCTGTCTGGGATACAAATAGTCAGTACATGATGTCTTGTCTCGTCCTGTATCAGATAGAAATAGTCAATACATGAGAGGATAGTCTTGTCATGACTGAGATAGAAATAGTCAATGCAAGATGATTGTCTTGTCTCGTCTGGGATAGAAGTAGCTAATACATGATGTCTTGTCTTGTCCTGTATCAGATAGAAATAGTCAATACATGAGAGGATAGTCTTGTCATGACTGAGATAGAAATAGTCAATGCAAGATGATTGTCTTGTCTCGTCTGGGATAGAAGTAGCTAATACATGATGTCTTGTCTTGTCCTGTATGGGATAGAAATAGCCAATGCACGATGAATTTCTTGTCATGTATGGGATAGAAATGGTTAATACATAATTATTGTCTTGTCTGGGATAAGAAAAACGCAGTAAATGAGACAGTCGGTTAAAAAATAAACAATTAACCGGGCCAAAAGGAATTAAAAGGGGAAGGTTAATTAACTAATGTCTGAGACAGAATGATTTAAGTAGGGACATGCGATTTATATGCGGGGACTAGTAGGTCAGCATGGCCGTAAGGATAAGAACGCATTTTCTTAAACATTCGATGTGCTGATGCCGATGTAAGGGGTTCAGTCCCTTCAACACCGGGCATTTGGACTAAAATGTTGACCCATCGTCCTTGACTTGGGAGCGTTAATTACAAGTACCTCTGAAGTCGACGTGGGTTCGCCTGACGGGACACTGTTAATAGGGAAAGCTAATCCACACGCACAATTCAGTCCAGCACCAGTAGTGTGTACGGATTACGCTTGAGTTCAAAGCGAGTGAGCGCAAGAGAAAAATGCGGGGTCTCTTTAAAACAATTCAGCCTTACTGGCAGTGCGATTGATTAGTGAGTCATTCATTCATTCAGTAGCATGTCCTTCGCAGAACCTCGTTCCCTTAACAACCTTCCGGAAAACCTCTCAATCACAAGCAAGGTGTCCTGCGTCCGATACACCCATCTGGAGATCATCCGCCACATCCTGCATCCATCTTCTCTTTGGCCTTCCTCTTCCTCTCTTCCCAAGCATATATCCCTCCATTATTGTTCTCTCCAAACTTTCGTGGCGTTTCAAGTGACCAAAATATTTCAATTTCCTTTATTTTATCGTCTTTAATAGCCAACCGTCTTCAATATTCAGCTCTTGAAGCATTTCTTTTCTTTATCCAAGATATTATTAGAACTCGTCTATAACATTTATATTGATTAGTGTGTGCAGTGTAAAAATATACGCGTCCAATGAACATGATCGATTTGTTTCGTTGTGATTCATTTCTGCTGTGGAAAGGTGTTCCTGTCTTTGTCTGCGTCAGTCGGCGTGACAGTGGCAATGCGGTTATCGTTGAACTGCCGGCGTAAATCCTGTTATCTGATCTACTAGCCGTGTAGGTCACGTGAACACACGCATCCGTTAACAGCTTCATTCATAAACGGCCCGGAGACATATATTTATACACACGCTGGCGTGAAAGTGTGTGTGTGTGTGGGGGGGGGGGGGGAGGTTGTCGCCATTGCTGTGAAGGTAAATGTAATCCCATGGTAGATTCTTCCTTTGGGACTTTAATGTTCCCAGGATATTACGTGTTCTACATTGTAGCGGCTGTCTCCCTGGAGTAGAAGTTAAGGACATTGTTCGTAATCTCGTATGAAACACAGCTGCGCGAGATTCGGCAGCGGGTCGCGGCGCGCTGGTTACTTACGGGGATATGTGAGCCGGTCGTTCAGAAAGCAATGGCAAACTTTTTTTTTTTTTTGCATATCCTTTACAGGACATCGCTGTCAACACCAGCATCTTTCAGCTCTATGTTGATCTCTTGGCAAGATTACGCTCAGTAGTTTGCCATTGCTTTCTGAGCGGCCGGCTCACATACCCCATAAGTTACCGACGCGATTCGAACCACTGCTGATTCTCACCGTCATCACGTTACCTACGAGAGTATACGAGATTACGGAGAAAAGTCATAACCTCTAAGCCACGAAGCCTGCTTACTGAACGTAAAACTTGCCAAGACATCAACAGCAGCTGAAAAATGCTGGTGTTGACTGCAATGTCCTGTAAAAAGGATATACGAAAACAAAAGATTGTAGTGGGTGCGGTGCTCGGGTAGTGGTTGGAGGCTTGTCTAACAGCATGGTCGGTTCCTGTGGTTATAGTTATGGGTTGGAATTCGCATCGAGACGGATTTTTAAAATGTATGTACCTGGGCTCCGATGTGGACCTGGCTTAAAATGCGTGCCAGGAAATATATTGGGGTGAAGACGACCAGCGTGGCATTGACCACTTCATGGCTGGGGTGAAGGGACTTGTACACGGATCCTTTACTTACTTAGACCATAGGTTTACCACTTCATGGCTGGGGTGAAGGGACTTGTACACGGATCCTTTACTTACTTAGACCATAGGTTTACCACTTCATGGCTGGGGTGAAGGGACTTGTACACGGATCCTTTACTTACTTAGACCATAGGTTTACCACTTCATGGCTGGGGTGAAGGGACTTGTACACGGATCCTTTACTTACTTAGACCATAGGTTTACCACTTCATGGCTGGGGTGAAGGGACTTGTACACGGATCCTTTACTTACTTAGACCATAGGTTTACCACTTCATGGCTGGGGTGAAGGGACTTGTACACGGATCCTTTACTTACTTAGACCATAGGTTTACCACTTCATGGCTGGGGTGAAGGGACTTGTACACGGATCCTTTACTTACTTAGACCATAGGTTTACGGTATAGGGATGACCAGTTGCCTTCTTCTGTTCGCAATTCCAAGCAAAAAGTCAGGGACCAGGTTTATGAAAATAGTGCAACAAAGCGTTGCACCGATTTGGTTCAATGTGGTCTTTTTAGGCACAAAAGCCACGTCCTTTAACGGCTGATCTGTGGAAGCGGTCGGCCATTACGGCAGGGAACCAAAACATGGAGGGTTGAACAGAAAAAAAAGGGGACAGGGGGTATTATACGAAGAGAGAAGTGATAATTAGGTTTATATGTATTGCACAGTTTGGGGATATCATCATCATGTGCCGAGACAACTGGCGTAAGCGTTCATGCATCTCCGCTGAGATAGGTCCCAGGTGTTCTGCATCGTCCTGTTGATGATATCTGGCCGATTAATTACACATCTGACAAATTCTGGCGTATGCAGTCAAAATGTGTAAATGAAATGTTGACTGCATTATGAATCAATCCTACCCGTGTCGCTAGGCAGGCGACACGGGCAAGCAGTCATATTAATTTCCCTCTCATCTACTGAACAAGTCTAGTGTATTCTATAATATGTAATATAATTATGACGGTACATTCACGAAACTTTCGTAATCAGCAGTTAGAGACCTTAGACAAGATAACGAGAGCCCCATCTATGACCATAGACACGATAACGAGAGCCTCATCTATATAGTCAGTTTCAGCTGCTTTTAATAGCAAAGGCCATGGTGTATTGTTCCATTCCCCAGCACAGACGCTCGTTTTTAGCCGTGCGGTGAACTCCAGGTCGTTTCACCAGAAACTACCAGGACTTCGTCAAAGCATTTTTATCTGTCGCTCAACCATTGTGTTATCTCGGCGTTTACTGTAAACGCTCAATTTGTTGTATTCGGAATGAATCAAGCGTGTACTTAAAAAAAAAATTGACCCCATTCTAGTCTCATGCTATTTGTCTGTGATGTGATGGGGACGTTCACGTTGTAAGCCTGGATGCACGGAGGAATACGTGGCAAATATTGCACTAATGTAGCAGGCGAGGAGCCCAGACGGTATTGCTGAAGCGATTTGTTGTTCATCGCGAATGCAAACCGCGGACATGATGAGTTAAACCGAAGCAGTTTCTCATTGGGGATTGGCTAACATACAGGTTGGCTTGTGAATAGGCACGACACTGTTAACCGATAACATATGTTATCACCATAATGTGGCAAGTCCTTTGCATAACATCGCTCTCATCACAATCTTCATCTTTCCCCAGTTCCCTTGCCTCATGCATTTTCACTCCAGGAGGTCTTCAATGTGCAGTGTCCACTGTTGGGCAGTCCTTGCCGCGCCTTTCGGGAATCAGGCTTTCCATTGCTGTTCTCTAAACCACTCCAAGGGACTATCCCATAGACACTTCTGTTATACTTCGTATACACTTATAAGAAAGACACGTTCTCATGAGACCAGCAATATTCATTTCGGGTATCTTGTTTACAAAAATAATGCCATGTACTTTGTATGACGTTGCAGTCTTATCCAGCCCCTATTGGCTGTTTGTGAAAGACTAGACAATTTTCCGTTCAGTAGTTTGCATTGCTTTCTGAACGAGAAGTCAATATGTAAGCCTATTGTACCAAAGTATTTGTTTTGCCCTGGAGTGTATGTTTTAAATAGTTCCTTAGCCCCATAGTAGTGACTCCCGCTGGAGTGTATGTTTTAAATAGTTCCTTAGCCCCATAGTAGTGACTCCCGCTGGAGTGTGAAGTTAGGTACAACTCTCACATTTGCTAACTGTCCCAGTCAAACATAAATGAGAGCTTGACATGTTACACTGTGCCCGTGTCTCTGATCTAACAAGCTCCATCAAATGTATGACTGGGTAGAGTGGGGTGAGGCAGTCCTATCGCACCTACTGCCGGTGGGGTGTGAAGTGTTAGGTCTACATATATTCTAGGTCACGGCATTTATGTGGGGTGGCCAGTTCCCGACCTCGTCGCATTTCTTTCTCAGACAATTCTGAACATTGTCTGCTACCCATTTTTATACATGGACGACCTCTACCGTTTACTTGTTATGGTGACCCTAACCATGACCATCCCTGATTATTAATGATCTAGGATAATGACCGAGTATCTTGGCATGGTATGTCGCAATGGTTTAGCTTATTTAATAGGTTATAATTACTTCGGAAGCTGGAGTGGGTTCGTCTGAAGGCGAGGGACATACAAACATCAGAAAAAAGAAAAAAACAACTTTATAATTAAGAAAATATGGTAGCAGGTACTATTGAAGAGCAGTGGCGTTGTTGGCCGTCATGTGCACTAGACTATATATAGCATAATGATGTAAGAAGACCAACTTCCCACTTACATCGACTCCAGGTCTTACTGTTCACGCACGAACACACACACACACACACACACACACACACACACACACACACACACAGAGAGAGAGAACATATAACTATCACTTTAACCCTCAGACCCGCTTTATTAGTAAGCAGCCTCACCGACCATGCCCATGCTGTTGCAGTTTCTGCTTATATGCCTAGTCGATCCCACTAGTATATAATAACATTGTTTAATTCAGGTGATTGTTCTAGTCCAGTGGTTCTCAACCGGTGGATAATACCCTTCCGGGGAGGATTTTAGGGTTTCCGGAGGGGGGTGGGGGAATTAAGAATATTTCAAGATCGCGTAAATACAAGAACCGATTACTTGATATTGTATTTGCCTCCATACTTTACGGTTTTGTACTTCTCACCTTCTTAAATTCGTTTCATTAACATAATTAGACCCGCAAATCACGTTTTATGTAGACGTCTAGGCTTGTTCTAGTATGTGTTATTAAATTTAGCTTCCATGTTTACGTATACTATGTAGGGGCGGGGGGAATTTATAGGGAGGAAGTACGAAAGGGGACGGGTTGTGTGACGTGCTTAACATACTGTGTAGGGCTGCATGGGCCAAAAAAGGTTGAGAACCACTGTTCTAGTCCGTTGCTGGGAATTCTCTACAGCAGTCGTTCTCCAACTTTCTCCAGCCACCCCACTTTCTTCTAAATCACATCACCGACGACTCCTCATTTCAATCAGCTATAGCTAATACAAAACCTCACTATCCCTGTATTTTCTCATCATCCATGGGGAGGGGGGGGGGGAGGTGGTATGTAATCGCCCATTTTGGAAAGCATGTGGGAAGATCAGGTGCAGAGCACTATTTCCCAGTGGTTTGCTTATATTCAGACCAAACAAGAATGTGAAACTAAATCATATAGACACATTTATGGAACGTTAAGGAACGCCACCCAAACAAACCTGTTAGTCCTGTTAGTTTAACAATCAAGCCTCGCCTTGGTTCCTGTTTTCATTCTCATAACACACATAGGCAACTTTGATGAATGCTTGTTTCTTTCTGCCTCAGTTTGAAAGCTCTCTTGAAGAGGGAGGACAAATGCCTGGCTTCTTTGATCTGTTGACAGTAATGGCCATGAGAGTGTTCATTTCTGAGAACGTCGACGTGATCATCTTAGAGGTCGGCAAGGGAGGTTACACGGACAGAACCAACTTTGTACGCAAGCCTGTGGTGTGTGGGATTACTTCCCTTGCCCTGGAACACACAGAGTCGCTGGGCAGCACAATTGAGAAAATTGCTTGGCACAAAGCCGGGATTATCAAGGTTAGTAAGTGCATGGCTCAATTCTAAAACTGGCTACATTCTAAATACTGGCGTAGTAAGGTGGTATGTCTTTGAAATATTACTTACAAAATTAGATAAAATGTGTAACAGCCACTGACTGCTTATGGTTCAACTTACTACTTCACATGCTGTAAGGATTTTACAACAAGAACCATTATAATCTTCTCTTTGGTAGACTGGTTCCATTTTGTGAATACTTTATATCATGTTTTGAGTTTTACCATGGTTGCGTGGTAGCACATCCACCTACTGACTTGGATGTCTGGGATTTGTTAGCCACATTTGATTGTCTTAGTTTTATTTAATTGTCCATTCATTGGCATTTTCCCTGGTCATTGGCTTGGAGCCAGTTGACAGTAAAATACCCAAAACCTGTGACACAGTGAAGGAAAGATGCCCGGCCCAGGCCTAATCCCAGCCTGTCTGTTGATGCTGTGCTGAGGCATGTCGTGGTTACACCTGAATGTGCCTCTCCACAGATGTGCAGTTGCAGAACCAATCCTGCACACCCTACTGGTCTCTGGGCTTGGAAAGGGGAAGGAGAGTTCTGCAACACATTGCCTGTGGAGATGATGCTCTGGTACCAGCTCAGCCTGAACGTCAGTGACTCAAGTCTTGAGAGTTAGAGCTCAGTCTTCTAAGGGACCCGCAACCATTCACTGGTATTGCTGTCTTGACCTGGGCCATACAGTCTGCTGAATCTGTTGTCATAATATTATAGCTGTTTAAGTGAATCTGTTTATAATGAGAAGAGGTGTATATTATGGTATTGCTGTCTTGACCTGGGTCATAATATTATAGCTGTTTAAGTGAATCTGTTTATAATGAGAAGAGGTGTATATTAACTCAGAAATTAATTTCACTATGGGTTTCTGAAATCTTTTTTGTTACATAAATTATCACAAAGATGGATGTTTAACTTTTTTTGTTTTTTTTGTTTAGATGGGTGTGGGTTAATTATACCCACACTTTTGAGTCGTACATACATACCAACATTTCCTTATGCTTTCTTACTATTGTATTTACTTCCTCATGTTTCAGTTCCGTTATTTCCATTCTCACATGTCACATCTTAATTCAACCATTTTCTTTCTCTTACCTAATTTATTAAAATTTTGCCTCTGGTCTTCATTCTATTATTTTGGTTCCTCCTATTTTGCTTCCATTATATAATTATTGCTTGCATTTCTTATATTTTTGTAGACTGGCAGGCCAGTTGTTACATTACCTCAAGACCCGAGAGCTTTACAAGTCATACTTGATATTGCCAAACAAAAAGCGGTGAGTTTCTTGCTTTTTTTTTTTTTCACCATGCCACAAAATGGTAAAACACAATTCCTCCTCTGTGAATGAATTTTATGTTTCTTCCAATTACAACGATGTGTCAACCTCATAACTGTCAAAGCCTTCGTGATCAGAAACCTAAATGCTACACTACTAAAAACCTAACAAGCCTTGTGTAAATCTTTGCATCAGTGATATGGGGGGGAGGGGGGGGGGGTGTCACCCTGTGGAGAAAGGCTGAACCAGATGACTTAACAGATCAAACCCACTGCAATGAAGTCTTTCCTCTCTTTATTTAACCTTTAACCATAAGTCATGCACCTTACAAAGCCAGGCTGAATCTTACAGGTAGACAGGTAGTCCAATAAAATAAACACAGAATGTTACTAGGAGGCTTGACAACAGGAAAAACACATACATGGGCAAACATTTCGACTTAAGTTTTATCAACACATTTTAAAAGCAACAAAGAAAACGACAAAGATTACTTAACTGGGGTACTGGAGAATATAATCCACTCAATATAAAAACCATGATTGGAAAACCTAGAAAAGGATACAACTGGAACAGCTTTTCTGTTCTGTTTTTGTGTTGATCGGATTGCCTTTTTCAAATCCCCAGTTAATTATACTTGTTTTGTTTTTCTTGCTCACTGATAAAATGTTCCTGTAGTGTGCGTTTTCCCTTTAGTCAAGCTTCACTGTCATGTTTTGTGTTTATTTGGACTCCGATATAGGGTTGGCAGCAATCAACACCCGGTTTCTATACCAAGTTGACAGGAACTAAATATTAATGGCAGCTATTTCTCTGGGACAGAATGTCATAATGCCGTTGTCTAGCTTATCTGAAGTCTAATCATTTCACATCCCTAAGACCATATCATTAATTTTACCAGATTGTATCTTCATGTCTCTGACTGATTATCTTGCATCATCTAGGCTCCAGTGTACATCTCCATGCCCTTGCCTCAGAGCATACTGGATGAGTACTGCTTCACTCTAGGCATCCGCGGCCCAGTTCAGGTACAAAATGCAGGCCTGGCCATACAGTTGTTCCGAGCCTGGGAGACTTGGAAAGGTAATATTTAGTGCAATTTCCACTACCATCATCACTACAATAATCATGCTAATTGGGGGTTTCTTTTACAAAGTGGTCAAGCCGCCTGCTTCACACTCTCAAGGTCAAGGATTTTATTTCGCAATTTTCTAGGGGGTCATAATGGGAGCTGCGAAGTCTCATTGCTTTATGTGACGCTTGTGGCTTGTCATTCTGTGTGGAGAGAGCCCAAACCAAATATGATAAGACCCGCTGCGATGAAGTTGATCCTCTCTTCCCTTAACCATTAGTCAAGGCTGAACAAAAAAACCACTGCAGAAGATCCTTCTCCTGGAATGTCAAGCATTCTTTGCCAACATTGTCAAAGAACATTTTGAGTCAAAGTAGGCCTTACCAGCCATCTTAGAACTCACGGCTCCAAATGTTCAACCCCACTGGATGAAATAAAAGGTCATCATCATTCTTGATGGACAAACACCATCCAGTCAAGCAAATTATAATAAACATTGAAGTAATCATATTCAGTCATTATAATAATCTTAACCACTGTTATCAACATTTTAGTCATTGTTATCATTACATTTCACTTTGTTTGGCATGTCTTCTTCTTCTTCTGCGTTCATCCGGATTTTTTTTTTCGGATGTGACTGCATTGTGCCTGTTTACAGCAGAATTGCGTTCTTGCGCCGTTAGGCCGACACATCCGACTTCTGCGGGCATTTGTTGACCGAGTTAACCTTCCCAGGGTTTGGCATGTTACGTAGTTGCTTCATTTTATGAATCATTTTCTTGTGCCTTTTATTCCTGAATGGAGTGTAGGCACTCGAACAACTCACACCAAGAGATCCTTTTCTTTACTGTCTCTATCTTGCGCTATGTCCTCCCAGTATTATTCATCTTCTGGAAGAGCATTTTCCCTCTTAGTTGGCTGATGTATTCTTGTTTCCTTATCTCTAGACTTGTTCACCATTGGTTGGAATTTGCAGCTAGTTTTCTGCAGTATAGGGTAGCCAACGTCAGGGCCAGCTTTCCATAGTCATCTCTTATGACATACTTGACAGGTTACAGTGTTACTATTCTTTGCTTTTCTTAAGGGCCCTGGTAATGCACAGGCATTACATGCCACTAACGCTGTTATTTTCAACAACTGAAGGACATGAGAAGGATAATAAGTTCATTAACACACCACTTGCCTTATTTCCATAGAATAGAGATAATCATTTTATGATACTGGATTGAACGTTCAATAATTGTTAATAAGATTATGCAGCTCTCTCACAAACACACAAAACAACAACAGTGACAATAGAGGTGAAGATATATGATTCTTTTCATCATTCAATAAGACATTTGGGTAAAATTGTTTCCATATACTCAAAAGTAGAAGTGTTTAAAAAGAACTATCATTACTATATTTGTATCATCGCCTGTGTCTGCAGAGTGGCTTTTCCAAGTGGAGAAATAAAGGTCACTTGCCAAGGCAGTCACTAGACAGTATACAGACTGGGATTACTATTTAGAAAAGTAAACAGTGTTTTTGTAATATCTGAATGTTTAGAAACTTGACAAGCTGACACTAACACCTGAAACTTTTCTAACTGCAGGAGTGACAAAACCAGAGCTGGTAAATGGTATCACAAAAATATCCTGCATTGAGGACATCCCCCGCTTGCACTGCGGCTCTCTGGAAATGAATGTTATCAAAGGTATCACATTCGTGGTTTACTCAGAGCATTTCACATTCATGTGTTTTCTGAGGTTAGTCACATACTGGTTTGTGTTTGTATTCAGTGCAATAGATGCATTGTTCATTATTTTACTTGATGCCATAACAGAATCAATGTCATTGCATACTATGACAGCTCAGTGTCCCTCAGCAGAAATTAACTCGTCCATAAATATTGGCCTCCAAGACTGTTAGGGTTCATGTGGCATCAACATTTCCCCTTCCCGCCCGTGGCTAAGAATGTCGAACCTGGATTCAATAACCATGCAAAGAAGAAAAGTTGTATCAACGGGGATACAATTCCTGTGCAGGATGCTTAACTCAACAATGATAAAATATAAAATAATGATATCACAGAACACTGGCATAATAAGGTTTCGACCTTTGTCAGAAGGCAGCAAGTAAAATGTGTCACAATTACCACCAGACAGTACTCCACAGAAAGCAGTCCTCACCACTGAGATGCAGAAAATAATTACAAAACGATGTCTCTGTGAAAGGTGGGTGAAAGACAGCAAAGCCAATAAACAGTATGGTGTGTGAGTCACATCCAAGGACTTATTTGAGCTCTCTCTTTTTAGGGGGGCTGAGTGGTCTCGAGGTATGGTGTCCGCCTTGAGTGCTGGAGGTCCCGGTGAGGACCGGGATATATTTTTTAAAATCCACCTGGACTTCCAGTAATAAAATTTCCCCTGGTCTCTGGGTAGTGAGATCGGACGCCAGTGTGTATTGTTGCGCACGTAAAAAATCCCTTGGCAGTTGGAAATAAAAAAAGAGTAGCCTAACGGTGCTGCCCGGGCAAAATTTCGAGTTAAAAATCTACCCAAAGTATTTCAGGATCCTCGCCGATGCAACAGAGTTCGTGCATTGAGCTGAGTTTCTCCAGACTCAGGTTTGAGCTAGGAGGAAAACGGAGCACTCATGGGTTAAACCGTGTGCCGTGATGTTGATCCGACAACTAAATTAAACTAAAACTCTCTTTTTATTGAAACACTGCGCATCAAATCTATATATATACATACATATATATATATATATATATATATATATATATATATATATATATATATATATATATATATATATATAGGGTGTTTTTTTTCAATGTCTCCTCGTTATGTGTTGTTTTTATGCCAGCATGTTGGCTCTCTTGGCTGACTGGCATGTAATGTGTCCATACCACAAAGTCTGGGCTGAATTGTAGAGACCATGTGCTGCTCATGCAGCATAATGCCTTTCCCAGCCTGCCTAGTTAACTCCAAAGAAAAGGTAAAACCTGTACATCTGGCAAGACTAGCTGCTGAATTAGCAAAGCAGTGCTCTGTCAGCCTGTCAAAGCTTTGGTCCTAGACCACTTGCCAACCAAGAGCAAGGGCCTGGTCTGCCCTGCCATAACATTTAGTCTTCAGGTTGCATTTCGTTACAGCAGAATAAGGCTTTCACCCTCCTAATTGCGCTTCTATGCCCAAAGCCACAGGCACAATGTGGGGTGTCGGGTTTGGTGAGTGCTGCCCAACTTTCAGTGTCAACAGAAAGCAGGTAGTACCGTCTATTGCCATACTGCTCAGTCATATCTGGCTAAAACCTGACGAACGTTGACTCCCTTACTGCAATTAATTCATGCAAGCCTGGGAAGTTTTATCCTTATTGCAGCCCATCAGTGTAATTCTTTATTCTGCCTCCCACCTCTCCTGTTACCTACACATTGTACCCAGTTATCTGCAAAGTGGATTGACATCAGTACATTTGTGATTCTCGCAATAATTCTGAGCTTTATATTTCATATTACTGTAAATTATTATCATTAATAAATCTTAACCATTTGTGGAATTCATTTGGTTGTAGTAATATGATTATTGCCGGTCTCCGTGGTGAAGGGATTACGGGCGCGATTCGTAATCCAGCATACCTGCGTTCGAAACAGCTGCACGTGATTTGACAGCAGACTGCGTTACGTTGGTTTTGCATTGGTATTGGTGCAGGTCATTCAGAAAGCAATGGCAAACTACTAAACGTAAACTTGCCAAGAGATCATAACGGCAGAAATGCTGGTGTTGACTGTGATGTCCTATAAAGATATACAAGAAACAAATGTGATTATTATTGTGCATATCAGAACTTTTGCAAGACTGTTATTTTTTGTGATTATAGGGTTGAAGTAATGATTATGATTATATTATAAGAGGAAGTTAAAGAGATAAATACTTAAATGACTTGACCAAATGGCAAAATCTGGACAAGAATACAGACCTTTCCTGAGAATCTGCTCAACATGTTAGATGGTGAACCATGATCACCCACGCTTACCGGCATGGCACATGATGATGATGATGACGGATTATGGGAAATATAGCAGTTATTATCAAGCTAAACTCTGCCATTCATTGTTTTCCACATTGTCATTGACGTCAGTATCATGCATTGGTTCATGTTTTATACACATTCAGTGTTGTCATTGTGTGCGTAGGTTTATGAATATGCTAGATGTTTCTAGTGGTTGTGTTCTGTTAACTGAGATCTTTGAGAACTATTCAACTTGAACATTGAAAACTCCTTCTCATTATCAGGGCTGTCAAGCTGCTTGCTGCACGGACGGACAGAAATCATTCGCCGGGATAATGTGACCTATTATCTTGACTTTGCCCACACACAAGAAAGCATGGAGGTATACAAACAGCACTTTTGTCTTTCTCTTCTTAATTTAACTGATTCAGGAAAAGACAACAGTCTCATCAACAAAACTGGGAATGGAAAACGGAAATATGTTGACAACAGAGGGATGTAGGAAGGGGACAGGAAAAGGAAACAAAACGAAAAATGGATGCATGTGTGTCAATATATATGTATAGATATGAATATACACACAAGGGATACACACACATACATTTAAACATATATACATATATTTGTATAAATATACAGGCTCATGCCGGCTTCGTGGCTTAGAGGTTATGACTTTTCTCCGTAATCTCGTATACTCTCGTCGGTAACGTGATGACAGTGAGAATCAGCAGTGGTTCGAATCGCATCGGTAACTTACGGGGTATGTGAGCCGGCCGCTCAGAAAGCAATGGCAAACTACTGAGCGTAATCTTGCCAAGAAATCAACATACAGCTGAAAGATGCTGGTGTTGACAGCGATGTCCTGTAAAGGATATGCACAAAAATACAGGCTCATGCGTACATAAGCTATATATAAATACACAAACATACATATAAACACATATACATGTGTATGCATAAATATACAGGCATGCAAAATGATATAAACACACACACTGGCTATCGTCAGCATGCTGGAAGTTGAATCACTTTAAGCCCATAACCACACTGATTTTTATATATGGTCCTGGTGATTTCCCTTTTTTAAGTTGTTTATTGCCAACTCAACTTCATCCAATGTTGGTTATGGTTTTTTCTCTATTGGCATTGTTTACATTTTGTCTTTACCATCTTTTTTTGAATATATTTTGCTGCATTATTCTTTCTGTCTGTTAAAGAATTTCCTTATGTTCTTATAGGATTTTTCCTTTCATGTCGTTTATAGTATTTGTCTTGGTTTTCACGTCTCTTTTTATTGCTTTAAATTCTTTTAAAATTTTGTGGTTTTGCCCATTTCTCTGGGGTTCCTCCGTCGCTGCACACTGGTCTTGTAGAAATTGCATTTTGTCTCGTTTTACCTTCTTTCTTATTTCATTTATTGGATTTGTATAGGCTACCCAGTTCTCAGTATTTGAAATTACATTTGCTTTTGCTCTCTTTTCTGTCTTATGAGCTCTAATGTATCATTTGTAATCAGGCTGTTTTTTCTGACGCTCTTGTGTGTTACCGTATCTTTGGCCGATGGCATTAGGATATCTCTTAACATGTGTGGCTAATTCATCTGATGTCATCTCTTATTGGACTGTCATGAACATTTCAAAAAGGTGTTTCACTCCTAATACATATTATTCTGGAATTCTGCTGCCTGGCTTTGATTTTTTAATACATTTTCTGAGTTTAACTTTTATTATTGTCATTATTGACTCATGTTCACTAGCACAATCATCACTCTGCAAGGTTTTGTTCATTTCACCACCAGAATATATAAATAACCCTCCATTCTGTATATTAAAATGTTCTTGCCCACTCTATCAGTGCTAAAAGATTCCCAGTATTTCAGTTTGAATCTTTCTACTTTGCTAATAATTATGTGTTATTTAGCTTCATAGTTTCATGCATTATGTATTTCTATTAAAAATCCTCTTTAGCACAGATCTTACATTGGCAAGACATTTTGGGAGGACTTTTCATCACATTCGCTAGTACCATTCACGGTGGCACACTCTTCCCAAGGGTGTATATTATCTTGTATCTTGGCCTTGTCTCGGGATCTCTCCAACTAATCTGTTTTCTATTCTGATGTTCTGTTTAATTTCTTTGGCCGTATAGCTTTGTATGCACCTGCAAAGAAGGTGGATAGCATTGCTTTTATTCTTGTCAGTGACCATACTAGTTAGTGTCTGTAGTCATTGTCTCTATAAAGAGACCTTCTGCCTTCAGTTGCAGAATTTTAGACCATAGCTGACAACTATCTCTCGGCCACTCTCAGGCACAAGGGTTTCAGGTTACCCTGATTGGTGGCTAAACAAGTACTCCACCTTGCCTAAGGTTACCTCATAGGCTAGCAGAGGGAACAACTTGCCGTACCTCTCCTTTGTGGAACCATTAGCCATCCATTAGCAATCATGACTCTTTAATCCTCTTGTCTGATATAATGAAGTTAAGCCTTATTATTGGTTTTTATACTTATATTGGTGTTTGTTGTCCAACTGTTTGAGCTTTTCATATTTTTCTCTGTTTTCCCACTGCTTATCTTCCTTAGTATTTTCTCCCTAAGACTACTTTCTCTAGTCTACCTCTTCTGTTTTTTGGTTTTGTTTTTTGTTCTCACATTTGAACTCAAGCATAATCCATACACATGCTACTACTTCTAGTGCACAGAACTGATGTTTGCATGTGAATTTGCTTTCCCTATTACCTGCCCCTCGCCATCAGGTGGATCCACTCCAACTTCAAATGTACTTCTAATTTACGTCCCAAAGTCAAGGATGAGAAGTCAACATTTTAGTCCAGTTGACCGGTTTGGGAGTTGAACCCGCTACTTTGGCACCAGCACACTGGATGTTTAAGAATGAGCGCTCTTATCCAATTCGCCATGCTGACTCCTTACCTCTTCTGTTGATGCGACTTCAGTGACTTTTCCTAATGCTTTTGACGTGTCTTGTAACACTTGCAGGACTCAATACAACAGTCTTTGTGTTCTTTATGATATTCTCAACATTCTTGTCCACAACCATATCTCCATTCATTTCATTGCTTATTGTTCAGCATTCACATCCATACAATAGAACAGGCCACACACAACTTTTAATCAAGTAAAATGTCATTCATAAATGTGTACATGATTGATTGATTGATTTACTTGTCTGCTTTCATTCTCTTATGCTTTTCTATCATTCTATTCTCAAAAGCATTGCACAGCATGGTTTGAAAAGTCTGCAAATGCCGAAGCTGCCACACTGAGGTAATAATCATTGCTGACTTCACCATCTTTAATGAGTTTACAAACTCAGGTTATTGCATTTGCCATCTTATTTGACTTGATGTGAGTTTAGCCATGATAGATAGTATAGTGGGTAGTTCATTGGCCTGCCAGCAAAACTGTCTTGGCTCATCCCCCATTGTGAGGAAATTGTCTATTCTGATGGGAGTTATAGTGTTAATCTTAGGCTCAGAATTGATCTGGTTTGAATTGCAGCATAGGACTGGGAATGTTATAAGTACCTTTAACGTCTATTGAAATCACATGTTCCCTGATCTTTTGGGTGCTGAGATTGGATACCTAGTGTTTTTGGATAAGGGCAGTTAGAGGTTCCCATGTGCAAGCTATGCACTCCGGCACTTTAACAATTTCCAACTTCCATGAATTTGTTACATTTATAACTTGCACAGGTATTCATTTTTATCCTAGAAGGCTGGGTGTTCAATCTCACTACCTAAGAGATCATGGAGGAGTGTGATATCATTAGACATCAATGGTTCTTGTAACATGCCCAGCCCTACCCTGAAATTTGAATGTGTTAACAGTTAAGATTGGCACCATAACCTCTTGATCATGCTCCCTGATTGCCATGCTATAGTAAGTGTCCATAGTCCATTTAGCAGGAGTTTCAGGATATCTGATTACACATTTCAATGGATCCATGAGCTTATATAAGGAACATATAACATCTTTATTGTCATTGCTATCTAAATCCATTATGTATGGAGACAATAAACATCAGCAGTGTCTGTGTTCTTGTCACCAGTAGAAATCATAGATAATTATTATACTACATTTTTTGCATATTTTAGACTCATTACAATTTTATGAGAGTGAATCAAGCAAATGGTAATTTGATCTTCCTTGCCATAAATAAAATATTGCACGATTTCTTGCCTGGCGTATTTCGCTGCATCTCTTTAGGTGCATACTGCAGAGTTATGTGCCATATGAAATAAATGATACTTTGGCTGAAATATGATGTACATCGTCTCTGATATTGCACAAATGTCTAGAATGTTATATCCACGGATGTCTAACATTTAACAGAAAGTCCTTCTGTTTACATAGTAATGGCTGGAATTAACTAATAGATAATGCTTTGATATATTTGAGCAATCAATTATTGTTCGTACTATAAGCATTAGTGCTTAAATTCACTAAGGGAATACATTGTTTTGGGTTTCTCAAACTTGTTTGTTGGTGGTATGTTTTCATTCTTGTCTTGATTTTCTTGACAGTGGTAAGAAGATTGCTCGGGTTCTACAGTTCTACTGTCTGTCCGTGAAGGATCCTCAGAAGTTGTTGCCAATTCTGAAGGTAAATATGTCTGTGAATTCATGTTTGCATTTTAAATGTTGCTGTCACTACAGATTTAAACAAGAGAGCCATGATTTGGAGCATATGTTGTTATTGGACTAGTGGTGTCAGTTTGAGCCACACTTCATTCTTCAATAAGACTATTTCTGGTGTCACTTGATATGCCTCATGAAAGTATTTATTTTAAATATAAAGCACAATTTAATGATGTTCTTACTAATTAATATTTTCAATGTCACAGCTAATTATTCCTTGTGGTTACATGTGGTGTGATTGATGGTTGATTGTGTGTTATTTTTGTATGAAACGACTGATGAACTGATTGCTAGTCATGTTTCTGGATTTACTCCATAGAATAATTGACATAAAAAATATGGTTTTGATACCATTAGTAGGCTGGCTAGTCATGGCTGTCATCTGGCAAAAGGTTGTGGAATTGCCCTAGTGAACCATGATATAAAAGTAGGCGCCAGGCTGTGCTTTAAATTGCAAGTGGGAAGAATAGTGAAGTGAGAACAGGGCACTCTACCTCATAAAGTTGTGTGCTGATATCTCTAGCATTATAACTGACCTGATTAGCTGGTGTCGTTAGTTATAGAAATAATAACAGAAGATGCTTGATGTGAAACTGAAATAAGATCAAGGATTAAAAGGCAAAGGGGCATTTCGAAGGAAGAAAACATTCCTAACATCAAGTAACTGTATTGAACTGTGGAAATAAATAATCACTATGTTTATCCTGTCCATAACTTTATTCAGCCCCTAAATATGGATCTTTAACAAAAGAAATCAAGAGAACTTTAAAAAAAAAAAACTATAAACAGAAGATTCTGAAGTGCCCACCTTAAAACATGGCTATGAATTATGGGCAGTAAATGCTTGAAAGTCATGGGAATAAACCTTGTATGAAACTGTTTTAATGAGGCCAAGATGCAAAGGACATCACAGGTATAAAAAATAAACAGTCAGCAATTCTTTGACCGTGTCATATGTGGACAAAGTATCATCTTGTAAAAATTGGTCAGATTAGGAGAAATTAAATAGAAGACGGTAATTAACAAATACTGGGACAGCCTGATCAAATATTTTGAAGCATGATTGATGGCTAATTCTTGAGAGTAAAGATTGCACAAAGACATAATCACCTATGCCTGTTTACATATTTCTTAAGGAATAAAAACAAATTAATTTGAAATTTGATGATTATCATGCATTTTGGTTGTCACCCACTATTGTTGTCATTTTAGTATTTTTGTTATAACTGATTATTTTTACTGCGATTAATCTTAGAGTGTGAACTTTGATGGGGCAACATTTTGCTGGAGTAAAGCATCTGATGACGAACCTCTAGGGCAGCATTCAGGTAAGTATTCAAGGAGGAATTTGACTATATTAATGCTATTTTACTGTATGAAGGGTGAGAATTGATAGGACATTCCATAAACTGGGTTACAGCATCCTGAAAATGGAACGATCAACTCATCTTCTTGTCATCTTTTCCTCACAGAAAAATCTGTCATAACCACAGTAGACAAAGATTGGTTGATCCCAGATCCAGAGCTGAATGCAGTAAAATATAATCATATAATCAATCTTGTTTTATTGATGATTGAGCCCAAACATTAGTAAGGTACAATCTACAAAGATGATGCATTCACCCTAATTAAATAACAGATGGGTGATGAACAGGCTGGCAGGGAATGCACCTATGGACAAGGTGGAGAAGTTTGGGGGAACAGATTGAGAACCCGTATGTGGAAAGGATATTGCGGGGGATCAGCAGGGGTTTTGGAATAATCTCAAAACTGAGAGGGAAGACAAGGAGAACTTTCAATTGGATAGCGGTGGGAACGATTAGTAGTATGACTCTTTGCTGGCTGTTGAACAAGGGGACAAGCACATATGGGAATGTCCTGAGTGCAATGATGCCGGTTCTTAGCTAAAGTCAACTCAACTCAAACAGAGACAAGCAATATTCCTTCATCGTATAATGAGAAGAGAGTCATTGGAAAACAGTGTGATGACCGCAATGATCAGTGGTAGAAGAGAGCAGTGAAACTGGAGGCCTAAGATGGTGGGATAGGGTAATATCACTAGAATTGATTCAAAACACCAAGGACGAGATATGTGGAGATACATGAACACCTAAACTGGGTTGTAAACATTTGTTGCACTGAGGAAGTTCAGTGTTTTTCTTGTGATGTGTGACAGTCCTGTGTATATCTTGTGATGTGTAGCTGTTGTTGCACTCAGGAAGTTCACTGTATTTCTTGTGACTTTTAGCTGTTCTTGTACTGAGACAATCCAGTGTATATCTTGTGATGTGTAGCTGTTAGTGCACCGTGAGTCTTGTGTATTTCTTGTGATGTGAGAAAGTCCAGTGTATTTCTTGTGATGTGTAGTTTTTGCACTGTGACAGTCTGGTGTGTTTCTTGTGATATGTAGTTGTTGCACTGACAGTCCAGTGCATATCTTGTGATGTGTAGCTGTTTGTCAAACTTTTGAAAATGAATACTGCTGTTTTTAATGGGAATACCAAGCAATATTGAGTCATTGAATTTGACAGCCAAAAAAGAAATATGTCAGACACACTCCAAGTATTAGCAGTGTATCTAGTTGAAATTATCTTTAACTAGATCTGGAGGAGTCGGACATGATAACTGAAATATGATCACTACAATAGACTGTGTTTGCTGCAGAGACCATTTGAGACTGGACATTTGTTGCATAGCAAGATTTTATTTGTGGCCGTTTTATAATAGGCAGATCGCCTTGGCACATCCACCTATTGTTGGGGAGCTTGAGGGACCTATCTTTCTCAGGCGTTTCACTGGTCATGCTTTGCAAAACAAGACAACCAGTGTGTCTGCAGCTATTCCAATATTTAAAACAATAAATGTGGTAGTGGTATTAATGTAGTAGATAGGTTCCAACTTCATAGCAAAGGGTCACCAAATAATTACTATATTTCTGTGCCAGTGAAAACCATAGAAAGTGCTCATCATTGTCCTAGGTGGAGTCGTTAAATAATTAATAGCTTCAAAATGACCAAATTGCCAGTCCCCTGACTACACGCTATTCTTCACTTGAACATGCAATTCATTGACAAAGAAGACAGCGGTCTGAACAAACATAAGCAGTTCGCACACTCATTATTTCATAAGACAGCCACTGGAGTCTTGACAACAAGCCATGCTCCATTGTCTTGATCTGCACTTTGCAATATAGCCACCATAGACACCTGAAGTCATGAAAATCATGGTAGAAAAAAAAAAATAGAATTTTTATGAAAAAAACAACACATAATATCTATTTGAAGTTTGATGTCTTTCCTTTTAAATGTTCATAATGTATTTGCATATTTCCATTCATTGCTTGTAGATCAACGGTATGCTAAAGTGGCCGCTGATGTTGAGAATGCCCTTGTGGGGAAGATGAAGTCGGTATGGGAGTCACTGCCAAATACATCACAAGACATGTACAAGCATGGCGAGCCAGTTAATGGGCAGGAGTGTTACAAACGTTACTACCAGCTTACAAATGGGTCCACCCCATCCCGCTTGAAGCTGGGCAGTCAGGAGAGGTTAAATTCATCCAATGAAAATGATACCGATCACATATCGACCAATGGTTATGATTCATATCCAAATGACACTAACTTATTAGCCAATGGGGATGGGGTTCACATTGCTGACATGGAGTCTGGAACCGCAGAACAAGACCCTGCTGAGCTTGACATAATATCATTGGCCAGTGAGCATGGCATTTACTTTCCCAACTTTGATATTGCAACTCAGTCTGCAAACGAGCATAAGCATGCGCTGACCAATGGCAAGGTCAATCACAACCACGGGATTGACAGTCACGGGTCACCGACTTTCGACTGTGCACTCCAGGCTTTAGTGTGGGCCACACAAGGTAAAGACACGGCCGTGGCCTCCTGCATGAAAGCACCACAGGAGTTATTACCAGTCGCACCACTGCCCATGAGAGAAGCAGACCACATTCAGGTATTAGTTACGGGTAGTTCAAAATTGGTTGGGGTTGTGCTGTCGGTTCTGCTCCCCGACATGAATGATTGAATCTCTCTTGTTCTCTAGGTTTAGTGCTGCAGTTTCAATATAAGAAAATACATGTTGATTACTTAAACTAACTTGACCAATGACATAGTTAGGATAATACTACGTTCCATGATGAACCTGTTATGAAGAATGATTTCATTGTTAGGTTTTTTCATGTTTTTTTTTTCCATGTGTTTTAAAATGAGTCATTTGTGAGGATGTGTTTCTTCCTCGTCTTATCTTGTCTTTCTTGTTCCCTTCCCTCCCTAATTCTCCTCTTGTGTGTGTGTGTGTGGGGAGGGGGGGGGGGGTGTCCTTGCAAGTATAATGAGAAATTAATTTCTTATTTCTGTCTGTTCGTCACTTTGTGTTTTTATATATGCATCACATGTGAGTTATTTTGGTTTTCATTTGAATTGTAATGATGAGTGGATCTGTTGTGGTTTTTGTTTTGCATCAGCTGTGAGTTTTGCTGTCTTTTTTGTTTTTGGCAAGTGTTTGAACAAGTAATCTGTTGAGTTTTATCTTACACCAGTTGTGAATGTTTTCCTAGTATCATTAATAAATCCTCAATTCTAGTACTGAGTTTAATTTTACATCAGTTGTGAATATATTTCTGGTGTCATGAATAAATCATTTCTAGTACTGTTGAGTTTATTTTTGCATCAGTTGTGAATGTTTTCCTAGTTTCATGAATAAATCATCATTTCTAGTACTTTTGAGTTTATTTTTGCATCAGTTTATTTTTGCATCAGTTGTGAATGTTTTCCCAATGTCATGAATATATCATCAACTTTGGTACTGTTGAGTTTAATTTTACATCATTTGTGAATGTTTTCATAGTGTCATGAATAAATCATCATTTCTAGTACTGTTGAGTTTAAAATTTTACATCAGTTGTGAATGTTTTCCTAGTGTTGTGAATAAATCATCATTTCTAGTACTGTTGAGTTTATTTTTGCATCAGTTGTGAATGTGTTTCTGGTGTTGTGAACAAATCATCACTTCTGGTACGGTTGAGAGTATTTTTGCATCATTTGTGAATATTTTCCTAGTGTCACTAATACATCATCAAATTTGATACTATTGAGACTAAATATTTATTTTTAAATTTATGGCCAGTGGAAAAAAAAATCTTGTGCAAATAATAGAATGGAAGTACATGGTTTGCGATGTGAAAACTAAATGTTGGTGGACTACAGAATAGAATGTAATTGAGAGATAATGCACTTTTTTCCAAACTGATTCATTTGTGAGTTTTATTGTACTTGTCAGAAATTGAATTGTTGACTTTAGTAAAATTAAGTCAAAAATATGTTTACATGTTAACAAGATTTGAGAAGCTGATGTAGTTATTAGAAAGGAAACATTGTAATACCCAATTAAGAACAAATGTGCATGCTTTAACTGTTTGCAAACATATAATAATAAATAAGGCAGATATAATGAATAATTGACTTCAGTAATATTTGATCAAATATTTGTTTACTGTTAGAAACAATGGTCCAGGCCAGCATATAACGATCAGTGGTACAGAATATGACCAGAATTAAATCGATTTCCTTGAAAAATTATTTGGAAATATCAAAATAACAATCAGTGGTATAGATTATGACCAGAATCACATTGATTTCCTTGAAAAATTCTATATAAATATTGATAAAACAATCAATGGTGTAGTCTATGACCAGAATCACATTGATTTCCTTGAAAAATTATATATAAATATTGATAAAACAATCAATGGTGTAGTATATGTCCAGAATCACATTGATTTCCTTGAAAAATTCTATATAAATATTGATAAAACAATCAGTGGTATAGAATATGGCCAGAATCAAATTGATTTCCTTGAAAAATTCTATATAAATATTGATAAAACAATCAGTGGTATAGAATATGGCCAGAATCAAATTGATTTCCTTGAAAAATTCTATATAAATATTGATAAAACAATCAGTAGTGTAGTCTATGACAGAATCAAATTGATTTCCTTGAAAAATTAAATGGAAATATCAAAATAACGATCAGTGGTGTAGAATATGACCAGAATCAAATTGATTTCCTTGAAAAATTATATATAAATATTGATAAAACAATCAGTGGTATAGAATATGGCCAGAATCAAATTGATTTCCTTGAAAAATTCTATATAAATATTGATAAAACAATCAGTGCTATAGAATATGACCAGAATCAAATTGATTTCCTTGAAAAATTCTATATAAATATTGATAAAACAATCAGTGGTATAGAATATGGTCAGAATCAAATTGAATCACAATTATATGGAAAAATCTGACATCTTTAACTGAACTGTTGCCTATATGAGAGTCTGTGTATTGGGTTGACAATGAGTTAACTAACACCTGTGAAGGAAACATCAACCCAGGCCTAATCCCAGCTAGTCTGTGTGTGCTGCTAATCTCAGCTAGTCTGTGTGTGCTGTGCTGAATCCTGACCTGATTATATCCTAATATGCTTAATATACTAAACAAGCTGAACAGCGCATAAATGCCTTTGAATATAAATGTTATAGAGGAGTTCTAAGAATATCTTGGGTACAGAAAAGAGCAAATGCATCCATACAACAAGAGCTGAATATTGAGGAAGGCTGGCTAATAAAGACGATAAAACAAAGAAAATTGAAATATTTTGGTTACTTAAAACATGAAAGTTTGGAGAGAACAATAATGGGGGGGGGGGGGGGGGGTGTGTGTGTGTGTGTGTGTGTCCAGGAAGAGAGAAAGAGGAAGGATAAAGAGAAGATGGGTGCAGGATATGGATGATCTCCAGATGGGTGTATCGAACGCGGGACATCTTGCTTATGACCCGGAAGGTTTATCGAAGCAAGGTTCTGCAAAGGACATGCCACTGAATGAATGCATGCCTCTCAGCAGATGTAAAGTTCCAGTGCTAGTATTGTACAGCCTGCTGGTTTTTTGAGCTTGAAGAAGGAAAGGAAAGCTCTGAAACATGATCGGCGTAGAGACGGTATTGGGTCAGGGGGAAAGTCTCAACACTAGCCTCACTCCGATAGATGCATGCCTTTTTCACACCTCTGAAGATCTAAACTTCAATGTATTGAAATTAAGAGTTAAAATTCAAGTCTTCCAGAATATTCTCTGCCAATTAGTCATTCCGAAAAAGTAAATGTTGATGATACAACTGTTGACATATAGTAGTAGTGAATATCCACTTTTCACACATGAAATCTTTGCTCATATTAGTAGAAGAATTGGTCAAGGGGACTTGGGTACATTAAAACAATGTTTGTTCAGATATTAACAGGAGAGGAAGAGGAAAGAGTACTTTAGCTTTGATACAACAAATACGCAATAAAGTGATCTCAGTATTGACAGAGAGACAGTGAAACAACTATTGTAATGATAAAACAATATGTTAAGTAGCTTAAGTAATTGTAAGACAATGATACATTCAAGGAACTTCAGTGATGATACCTTCAAGAAATTCAGTAATGATAAGACAGTGATACATTCAAGGAACTTCAGATTGATAAGACAATGATTCATTCATGTGGCATCAGTAATGATACATTCAAGGAACTTCATTAATGATAAGACAATGATACATTCAATAGACTTAACTAATGATGAGACAATGATACATTCAAGAATCTTCAGTAATGATACATTCAAGGAACTTCAGTACTGATAAGACAATGATACATTCAAGTGACTTCAGTCATGATAAGCTAGTGATACAGTCAAAGGACAAGTATACTAATATATTCCAGTAACTGCAGAAATGATATGTCAATGATACATTAAAGAAACCAGTAGTGACTGTAAGTTAATGATACATTCAAGGAGCTTCAGTAATGATAAGCTAGTGATACAGTCAACGGACATGTGTAATAATATATTCCAGTAACTTCAGTAATGATATGTCAATGATACATTCAAGAAACTTCAGTAGTGATAGTAAGTCAATGATACATTCAAGGAGATTTGGTAATGATAAATCAGTAATACAGTCAATAAACTTAAGTAATGATTAAACAATGATACATTTAAAATTCAGAAATGATATGTCAGTGATACAATCAAGGAACTTCAGTAACGATAAAACTGATACATTCAAGGAACTTCAGTAACGATAAAACTGATACATTCAAGGAACTTCAGTACCGATAAGACAATATACATTCAAGCGACTTCAGTCATAAGACAATCATACATTCACAAGACCACGATAAAAGTATTGAGGAATGCTAGAAATGATAATTTGTCTATATTAAAAAGCTGGGAAACCTAATAAAGCACTAGGTTTTGATTGGCATAATACAAGGAGAATGGGTGAGCTACATTCCACAGTCAGGTTGTGCCCCAGCTGATAAAATAGGTGCCCGAGCTTGCACATTGTCAGGTAAGGGAAGGCACTGAAGAAACGATCTGGTCATCCAAATACATATAAGTCAGTGATGTCAGGACTGCATCACAGTAACATAAAATACTGACAGTAAATATCGCTGGACTTTAGGCGGCCTGGTGTGCTTTGCCAGTGAGAAGACCTGATCGTTCGGGTCCACATCGATTGACGGACGTCAGTCACGGCGATCGGGGCAAATCTTGAGCTACAGCCTACGATGGGTAACGTAATATTCTGTTGTGATAATTTGGCCGTTTCCAGCATGTGCCGCGTGGTCTAGTGGTTATACACACGCTTCACACGCCAGTGATCCTGGGTTTGTTTCTGGGTCCGGTCAAGGGTATGCACTCCTGACGAGCTCAAACGAGAGCGAAACTCGAGTCTAGTGCTTCCACATTGACGTGGATAGGCCGTAGGTTCATACCAGAATACGATCAGCGTTGCCAGTAGTGGGTTGTGCTCAATATTTAAATCTCAAATCCCGAAACAACCAAATAAATTGACAGTAAATATGTTAAGCTGTGCTGTCATAGTTGATCACATGGTGTTTATTATTATATTTAACTAGTTATATACAGCTAGCTGGTGTCTGATGAGGGAGTAGCACATGTGATTTGCAATCCGCATTCGAAATCACCTGCAGGTGATTTGTAAGCAGACCGCTTGGGTTGATTTTTAACAATGGTATGAGCGTCAGTTATTCAGAAAGCAATGATAAGCTACTGAAAGTAAATTTGGCCTAGTTAATCATAAAATGCTGGAGTTGATTGTGACGTACCGTAAAGAACACGCAACTAGCTAACACAGATCTAACATATAACACTGGCTCATACATGCCTCAACTGCTTACACATTTTCAGGAATATGAAATTTAAGAAAAAGTCATTGTTCATCTATAAAAAAAAAGGTGTGCAACATATTGTTTGTGACTTCTATATTTAAATTCACTAAGGAAATCCATTATTTTGAAAATATTCTTTGACTGAATTTTATAATAAAACCATAAACAGTGCTAGATTAAATTTAATATTTGAGAATGATCACTAAGGTATGATTTATTATTCAGAAATGACACCTTTTTATGTAAACAGGCTGGAGATCTCTGTTTTATCAGATTAGCTGTTTGAAATTTTCAACAGTTGATTTTGAAGTTAACATGATTTCTTTTTTCAAGCGTCTTGTTCTACAGGTATTGATACTTTGTGTAAGATAACCGTATTTTTGTGTCGACATCAGACAATGTCTTGTGTTACTGGGACCCATAAAGGAAAGCAAAGAATAGTAACGCTCTAATCTATCATGCTTAAACAAGTGAATCAGTATAATTATCTTGGAACAGTCATAAGGTAGCCTTTTGCAAGATGGATAACATACTGACCAATAAAAAGATGTCATTTGCAACAAGAAAAAAGAGTGTTGAGGTGCTACACAAAACCTGTACTTTTGTATGGAAGTGAAACATGGACAGTGAGCAGACAGGTGAAAGACATTTGATGGCTGTGGAAATGTTTCTAAGGAAAATGCAAAGAATACCATGGACAGACAGAAAAACCAAGGAACACATGAAAACCATAAACTAATTAGAGAAATTAGATGTAGACAGTCACAGTTTTTCAGACATGTTATGAGAAAAAATAAATTGGAGAAGTTGGTGACAACTGGCAAGATTGAGGAGAAGAGAACAGGAAGGCAGGGAAGTAAATACCTGGATGGCTTGGCCACATGGCATGGTTGAGACAAGAATACAGAACTGATCCACGACTCTGCCGATCGAGTGAGATGGCAAGACATGACCGCCTACACTTATCGGCATGGCACATGATGATGATGAACCTATCATGCATGTCTTAAGAGGTGACTACGGAGGGTTGGTGTTAGACAGGCTACTTCATCCCATAGAAAACTAGCTGCAAGATCCAGGCAATCATGAACAGGTCTATAAAGGGCTGTGTGTGTGTGTGTGTGGCTTGGTTTAGGGTCAGTGCTACATTGGAAGATAAAAGGCAGCAGCAGAAGAGGACATGAGACAGGCAGATTGTAAATGTTTGTTTTTAAATTTGATCTCACCCTTCACATAATATCACCACATATTAAGTATGCTTAACTGTTCAATCGAAATGTGTTTCCATTCACTGTGTTTTCACTATAATAACAGCAAGCTGGTCAGATTTTTGTGACAAAATATAGTAAGAATATATAAAGGTTAAAAGGTCAACTTCATTGCACCGGGTGTTACCTGGTTCGGTTTTTCCACAGAGTAGCAAGCTGCCTGACGAGAGCATCATGAACACCATACCTCTAGTGATGATCCACAGTTTTCGATGGAAAAATTAAGAGCATATGTAGTTTCACATGGCAGGGTATGCTTGTATTTAGACTATGAGGTTAATCAAATGTTGGGAACCTTCAGTAAAGCATATGACAAAATATAGCAAAGTTGTTAGTCTAACATGACAGGAAATATTTGTACTATAATTTTAGGCCAGTGATGGGGACAGTCAATGAGTTAACATATATAGAACATACATATTAACATGTGACATGAAATGCTTTATTTGTACTATTAAGGTTAGCCCAATATTGGGGAAAGTCAGTGATTTAAACATATAGAACATACATAATAGGCATATAACAGTTTAAATGGCATAAAATGCTTGTATTTGAACTAATAAGATTAGTCTAATGTTGAGAGAATTCAGTGAGTTAATCTTATGTAAAACACAAGAGACTTAAAACAGTTTAAAATGACACCAAAGGCTTGTATTTGTACTATAAGGTAGCCCGATGTTGAGAGAAGTCAGTGAACATACACAATAGGCATATAACAGTTTACACTAACATAAAATGCTTGTATTTGTACTAAAAGGTTAGTCCAAAGTTGGAAACCATCAATATAACATATATGACAATATAGTAAGAATGGTGTTACAGCTAACATGACAGCAGATATTTGTAACATATTGTACCATTGTTGTGAGCAGTCAATCATAATAACTACAAAGTGTCCAAAAAGTCAGGAACCAGTGGAATGTGCTCATTAAATATACTTAATCTCATTTATAACGTGCTCCACATGTCCAGGATACCTGGAATTAAACTCGCCCACCACTGCATTCTGTCCATTTCTGACCACTAAAGCGGACAATCATTGCAGTTTTGTGGAATTGAGATTCCGTATTTTTTTTTACTGCTGGTTCCACACTTTTTAGACACCAGTGTCTGCAAGCAAATGTATGAACACATGTTAACAGTTTCACATGACAGGAAATGTTTGTACATTCCATTAAAGTCACAGAATAGGAAGCCTTTGTTGTTTGTATTTCTAAGTTCTCTCTTTATTTTTTTTTTAGAGGGGGTTTCGGTGTTGGGGGATATAGTGTAAATATTGTGCTAGGACACTGAGGTGTTTCCAAGGCATCAGGGTCAAGTTCCATACTGGCCAAGACCTACTAGCACGTCCTCGTCGTGCATCCTGGGCAACAGGTCCCTTCGGGGCCCTGGCTAACGTAGTAGGATCGCTGATTCTTCCAAAGTCGGAGAGTGTCTGCCTGCACGGCGAGGACTCACCAGTCTGCACACCAATAAGCCAAACATGGGACAACGGATACTCACGTACACCTCAGGTCCGGCATGACATTACACTGATGTTGTACAACAGGATGTCTTCATCCGACATGTAGAACCTTGCTCTGGAGTTCATAGCCAGCGAACACAAGCAAGCAAGCACTATTGTGCTGTGGCTTGGATTCAAATTGGTGAGAGAATACAATTTGAAAGTTGTGGGTTAAAGGGCAGTAAAAGGATTACGGACGCAGTTCGTAATTCTACATACCACGTTCGAAACACAGCTGTGGGCGATTTGGCAGCAGACTGCCTTCCATTAGATTTTTATGAAATGGTATGGGTGCCGGTCGTTCAGAAAGCAATGGCAAACTACTGAACATAAACTTGCCCAGGAATCATGAACAGCCAAATAATGCTGGGGTTAACTGCTACGTTTTGTAAAGGGTATGCAACTAACTTGTTTTTAGCTGTTTAATTGGTGATGAAACGTGGAGTGTGGAATCTTCTCTCTGCTTGCTTTAGCTGGTGATTTAACCAGGATTGTGGGATCTTATCTCTGCTTATGTCAACTGGTGAGATAATCAGGATTGTGGGATCTTATCTCTGCTTAAGTTAACTGATGACAATCAGGATTGTGGATCTTATCTCTGCTTATGTCAACTGGTGAGATAATCAGGATTGTGGGATCTTATCTCTGCTTATGTCAACTGGTGAGATAATCAGGATTGTAGGATCTTATCTCTGCTTATGTTAATTGGTGAGATAATCAGGATTGTGGGATCGTATCTCTGCTTACGTTAACTGGTGATATAATCAGGATTGTGGGATCTTATCTCTGCTTACATTAACTGGTGAAATAATCAGGATTGTAGGATCTTATCTCTGCTTACGTTAACTGATGACATAATCAGGATTTTGGATCTTATCTCTGCTTATGTCAACTGGTGATATAATCAGGATTGTGGGATCTTATCTCTGCTTATGTCAACTGCTGAAATAATCAGGATTGTAGCATCTTATCTCTGCTTATGTTAACTGGTGAGATAATCAGGATTGTGGGATCTTATCTCTGCTTACGTTAACTGGTGAGATAATCAGGATTGTGGGATCTTTCTCTGCTTACGTTAACTGGTGAGGTAATCAGGATTGTAGGATCTTATCTCTGCTTACGTTAACTGATGACGTAATCAGGATTGTGGATCTTATCTCTGCTTATGTCAACTGGTGATATAATCAGGATTGTGGGATCTTATCTCTGCTTATGTCAACTGGTGAGATAATCAGGATTGTGGGATCTTATCTCTGCTTATGTCAACTGGTGATATAATCAGGATTGTGGGATCTTATCTCTGCTTATGTCAACTGGTGAGATAATCAGGATTGTAGGATCTTATCTCTGCTTACGTTAACTGGTGAAATAATCAGGATTGTAGGATCTTATCTCTGCTTATGTTAACTGGTGAAATAATCAGGATTGTAGGATCTTATCACTGCTCACTTTACTGGTGACATCACCAGAATTGTGGGATCTTGTCTCTGATCACTTTATTTGTGACATAACCAGGATTGTGGGATCTTGTCTCTGCTCACTTTATTGGTGATATAATCAGGAATGTGGTATCTTCTTTCTACTAAATTTATTGCCGATGTAACTTGAATGATTAAATTTCTTCCAATAAGATACTGCCAATATGACCAGGATCGTGCTGTCTCCTCTATGCTTGCTTACTGAGAATTTAGTCGGGGTATTAGAATTCTCTCTCTACACAGTTTACTGGTCATATAACCAGTATTTTAGGATATCTAGGAGGTCCCAGTAGATGACGAAGGAAGTACTATTCTACAAAACAAAGGATGTTGAGATCACAAGGACTTACATCCTTACTTCTGAATACTGCATAGACATCAATGGCACAGACATAACTAAAATATTTGAACAGGTTTGATGCTAATTTGGGTTCAATTATACCATTACCCTGGCCGGTCTCTCTGGCTGTGGGGTTACAACACTTTCTCTCGGTAATCCCGTTTATCACGCAGAGTCTCGCAGCGGAGCGAGAACTGAGGTGGTTCGACCCCCGCTCGTGACTTGCGGATACTGAGCCGGCCGCTCAGAAAGCAATGGCAAACTACTGAGCGTAATCTTGCCAAGAGATCAACAGACAGCTGAAAGATGCTGCTGTTGACAGCTAAGTCCTGTAAAAGGATACGCAAAAAAAAAAAAAAAAAAAAATACCATTACCCTACCCCGTTCAACCTCAAAGAGAAGTTATAATACGGCCCATAACTGGCTCAGATTAATAATCCTGTGAACAGATATTAATTTGAAGGTGATTGTTGTCAAAAGAGGTCAGCTAGATAGCCATCTGGGGTGCAGACCTCAGAGAGACACACTACTGACCTTTGCAGGAAATATGAGAACACGATTAGAATCACAAGTTGAGTTGAGTTAAGAAGAGACATCACTGCACTCAGAACATTCCCATATGCTCTCCGTCCCTTCGTTCAACAGCCAGCGAAGAGTCATACTACTAATCAAAATTAAAATCACAAGATAGGTACACATGTAGCTATTGATAGACTAACAAACGACGGGAGGAAAGAAATAAGATATCTGAGGACAAAGTCGTCATGTTGCAAGTTCTTTACTGAATGTCATAACCCGCCGGAAAGGATTTTGATGCTTCGCCAGTTCTCCTGCTTAGTACAATTTTATTCCAAGGATGTCTGTAAAGTCGTGTGTCCACCATCGTGTTGGTCAGTCCCTGCTTCTTCCAGAAACCACATCTTCCATTATTGTTTGTCATAGAGTGTTACATGTCAGCAAGTATCTGTTGCAAAGATGATTGAATGAAGGCAATTTGACTAAGCCAAAAGTGTGGAGAACATATTGCTTTGCAAGTTGAGAATTACATACAAGCTCCCGTGATGTGTGAAAGGCAGTTGGAGTTTGGACGAAGTGTGTCCAACTGACAATGATTTAGCGACCTTAAAAGTGTTGAAGGCTGACTTGCGTTATGTTGTTATTTTATGCTAGGAATTTAGTTTGATATGTTAGTTTTGTGTACAGTGATGACATATTTGAAACGAATCGACTGAAATAATCAACCGATATAGATTATAGACATATATTCAATTTATTCATTGGTGTTTATGCATGGTTTATGAGTTACCTGAATTGTTGTATTCTTTTAGATCCCTTTAAGTTATACGAGAGTAGTAGCTGAGTTTATGAATTCCTTAGCACTGGAGAGGATTCCAGAGAGAGGGCTGAGTAGTCTCGAGGTATGGTGTCCAAATCGAGATTTTTTCACGTGGACTTCTAGTAACAAAAGTTACCCTGGTCTCTGGGTAGTGAGATCGGACGCCCGTGTGTATTGTTGCGCACGTAAAAAATCCCCCGGCTGTTGGAAATCGAAAAAGAGTAGCCTAGCGGCGCTGCCCGGGCAAAATTTCGAGTTAAAAATATACCCAAAGTATTTCAGGATCATCGCCGGTGCTACGGAGTTCGTGCACTGAGCTGAGATTCTCCGAACTCAGGCTTGAGTTAGGAGTAGAACGGAGCACTTATTACTTATTGGTTACACCCGCGTGCCGTGATGTTGATCCGTCGACTAAACTAAACTAGGTTGGGTTCGATTCCGGGCCGCGCCCCTCGGTTCACGAGTGAATTTTTTCTGAGATTCCTGCGGGTCGTCGCTGGAGCTACGGAGTCCGTGCTTTGTGCGTTGCTTTCCGCGCTGCGGAAAGGGACTGGGCCATATGGGATAAAATCCCGATGCAATGAAGTCGACCCTGTCGACTTTTAAACGACTTTTTTTTAAATTCTACCATATTAATGATATCACATATGACAGACTGACACAGATCGATAAATCACTCAGATTTAGTTCACCTTTTGCCATCACATGTAGCAGCAATAGCTTGTTCATAGGCAAGATCAACTGTGAGCTACACGGACAATCAACATCCCTGCACTCCATCCGCTGAGATACCAAAAGCACATGGATGTGTCCCAAGAGAAATTGAAAATTGATGTTGATTCCAACCCATGTAGTTTGTGTGTTGTGTTTTCTTGTTGTTTATTGATGAAGGCTTGTTGCCGCAACATCCTCTGTTTTCTATAATTGTTCTTTGCAAATGTACCCTACACTTGATGGTTTTCTGTTTTCGTTCCCAGTTTTACCAGTCGTATTTTAACCATGTTTACTACTGCTTATAGTCTGTTCTGTTGTTAGTGTTAGTCACTTTTCCACTCACTGCAGACGTTTTTTTTTTTTTGTGGTCATCTTCGTGGTTTGTGTGTTATTGTGTTTAGGGGGGTACGGGGTGTTAGGCATTGGTAGCACATTTGGTAAGGATGACTCTCATGTCCTTTTCAGGACCCATCCCCCACTGGTCCAAGCCTGACACCCAGCTCGTGCCTGTGGCTCATAGTAGCTGTCAGCATGCGACAGCGGCCACCCCCCGGGCAACAGCTGCGAGAGGCTGGCTAAACCAGGCATGTGTATCCGATTTGGTGTCAAACCAAGAGGTAAACTAGGGTATGCCTACCCAGCATGTGAAGACAGGATTCGGCAGACTGCGCGGAAGAAATCATTCCTGATTCAACGGGCAAGACGGCGTTTACCTGCAAAGCGTTTTGGAACGTAATGAGCACGGCAAGGCACGTAGAGCGCCCTGGTCATCCACTGCACATGTATTCGTCTCCAGTCGTCTCGACTTGTCTTGCCACTGGACTCAGATGGACTCAGGCGAGAGAGTGAGGTCGACGAATTGCGCAACTCTTCCTCACTTTAATCCAAGTCATCGCTCAAGTCATTCTTCATCCAACGTCATATAATTCATATATCACCTTCAAGCCCTGTGGCGATGGGCTAGCGGCAGGCGTGGGTACGCTGGCAGCCGTAGTCGCAAACCTGCACACAGGCGGCTCAGGCCATATGGTCGACTTCTACTGACCGGAGCAGCAGTGGGATTCGGCAGCCCCCTGAGCGACTGAGCAGCCCTCTATAGGAACACACTGCTCACCTCCATAGCATGAGGAAGGGGCTAGAAAAGGTGCCCTAAACATCGTCTGCTCCATCACTACCTAACCAGCTAGCCGCGGTTGGTGGGTACCCTTAACTGCGGTCGACATAAAGAGAGTTATTGTGTTTACTTGTTGTTGTTTGCTTACGAAGGCTTATTACCGCAAGGTCGTCTTTTTTTTCCCCTGTAATTACACCTCGTAAAACTGCTTTCTCTTCCCTTTAAAAAAATATTGTTTACATTCCAACGTAAGACGCTATTATAAATACAAAATAGTGAAAGAAATAAACGGCGAAGCAAAGAACTGTTTTGCTGTAAGGTCAAGGCCTAAGAGGTCACGGCTATATCTCTATAAGCAGAAGTGACACAGAGACGAAAAGTAAACCAAGTGTTCGTAAAGTGTTTTGGAACTTGTTTGGAACGGACAACGCAATGGATCAGCAGTACAGGAAAAATAATACTTCAGGATATCGAGGGGGTAAGTTCTGAAACTTATATTTTTATAGTAACTATTTCTTCTCAAGCAGTTGTTACTTGACTTAAATGGGACACTAAATAAAATATATTTTATTAGACTATTAAATAATTATTAATTATTACATTCATTAATCATTATTACAACTACGAAATGTTAAATATTTTATTATTTATATAGTTCCGTGTTCCATTGCGGAGATTGAATATTATTATTGCGTTACCGTTAAATTAAAAACTGCAGTAAAGTGTAAGGCTAGTAAGGGTTAATTATTACATTACTTTATTTAAAGCGGTTATGTTTATAATAAACAAACTTGAAAACTATATCCAGGAAAGTCGGAACTTGATGTAAAAGTTACGACTATTTTTGGCACTCACTGTGACTGTAGTGTAATGAATGCTAAGGAAATGAAAATACCGGGCATGATTACTGACTGGTCTCTCACGTTTTAGGAACTACTAACTACTATTAACTATTACTTCACTACTACTATTTACTACTAATGTCAGTAGTGTTAGTATTATTAGGAGGGTACGGCAAGACATGAAGTGAAGTAGTATTTTATATGTATATGATCAGCAGAAACTCGAAGAACTGTATGCATATAATAGTAAGTGAAAACATGTAGTATTGTATGCATGTGTAAGCCAAAATATTATATATATATATATATATATATATATATATATATATATATATATATATATATATATATATATATATATATATAGGCACTCTTCCGACAGACGGGTCTAAATAGTTCTGCAGTGAATAAGTTAGGGTTAGGGTTAGTGTTAGTTATATAAAATTATTCACTGCAGAACTATTTAGACCCGTCTGTCGGAAGAGTGCCATATTATTTAATATATATATATATATATATATATATATTTTGCATATCCCTTACAGGACATTGCAGTCAACACCAGCTTTTTTCAGCTGCTGTTGATGTACTAGGCAAGTGTTATTTTCAGTAGTTTGCGATTGCTTTCTGAACGACCGGCTCCCATACCAGCACGTTATACCACAATGCGACATGGTCTGCTGCACAAATCAGTCGCAGCTGAGCTTCGAACGCCTGGTACCCGGCTCACGAATCGTGTTCGCAAGCCTTTACCCACGGAGCCGGCTATATATATATATATATATATATATATATATATATATATATATATATATATATATATATAGGTGGTGGATGAAGTTGAAGAGAAGCCAACAGATAGGACTTTTTTGGGAGACAATGGCTACGGTCATTGACCGGTATGGTCACTGCTAGGAAGGAAAGCAATGGCAAACTACCTTCTTTACAAATGCCAAGAATATCATGTACTGCAGTCTTATCGATTGGCATGGTCGAGACAGGAACATAGAGCTGATCCACGACTCTGGTGATTGAGTGAGATGGCAGAACATGACCGCCCACGCTTATCGTCGTGTCACATGATGATTATATATATATGATTGATTGATTGATTTAGGAACCGACATCACAGCATTCAGGGCATTCCCATAAGCGCTCTGTCCCCATCCTCAGCAGCCAGCGAAGAGTTCCAACACCAATAGTTCCAGTAGCAATCTGATTATATATCTGTCTCGCCTTTCCTCTGAGCGTCGAGCATAGGCCAGATCCCCTCGTCACTCCTCGTTGCCTCATTTACATATATATATATAATAAGCCAAAACAGGTATAATATTATATACATATTGTAAGCAAAAATAGTTACTTGTTTCCCATATTAAAATACCACTTTATTAACGTCTTACTTCTTCTTCTTCTTCTTCTTCTTCTTCTTCTTCTTCTTCTTTTCTTCTTCTTCTTCTTCTTCTTCTTCTTCTTCTTCTTCTTCTTCTTCTTCTTCTTCTTCTTCTTCTTCTTCTTCTTCTTCTTCTTCTTCTTCTTCTTCTTCTTCTTCTTCTATCTCCCTTTGGAAAATAGGCCCTCAACCAACTCATGCCAAGCCGTTCTGTCCTTTGCAATCTCTTGCAGCTCTCTGCATGTCCTTCCCATGGGAGCGAGGTTCTGTAAAGGACATGCTACTGAATGAATGAATGAAAGAGTTAATATTATGGTTAACATTCTCAGAATCCACTACTGTTTTGGTGGCAACTATAACTAATCGGGACGATGCATTCTAATTCTTATTTAGCATATAAATAGATCATTGCTTTTTTGGTAATGTAATATATGTATGTGTGTGTGTGTGCAGACACACTTCTCTCTTTTACTACCACTATGTGTGAGAAAGAGAGTGCACTAAATGGGACATTCCATAGAGTGATACATTATGAGATCCAACAATATTGACCTCTCTCGTTCACAATCTTCCTGTGTTTATTCCACTAGCAACCTCCCATTTGCAACTGGTTTCTTACATCCCACCCTTCCCATACCCTGTTAGCTTAAAACAATCACACACGCACATACTAAATTAGTACAACACAACACAGTGAAATTTGGAGATGTCTTGACTTATCCACAAACAGATAAGCTTTCTCTTACATAAGACAAGTTGCTTGGTACTCACTAAAACAAAATACAAATAAAACTAGAGGGGACGGGAAGAAATGTTTATAGGACAAACATGTTTGTGTCCAATGACACTTCTTTTGTGTCCAGATTTTTCATATAAATAAATTTTAATAGTAACAGTATTTGTCTAAAATTATTGTATTTTAAAATACAGCTGGATAAATTAGACATGGCCTCTTCATTACATCACCCTACCTTATAATGCATGACCTGGTGCATGCACAGAAGTAACGCCTCACATTCTTAACAGTTTCTGCAATAGGAGTGATGTTACCTTTTTCTCTCTCTCCCTTTTCTCTGTGTTTCTCTTGTCTGTCTGTATCTCTCTCTCTCTCTCTCTCTCTCTCTCTCTCTCTCTCTCTCTCTCTCTCTCTCTCTCTCTCTCTCTCTCTCTCTCTCTCTCTCTCTCTCTCTCTCTCTCTCTCTCTCTCTCCACACACACACACACACACGTGATATATATATATATATATATACTAGCTGACCCTGCCCGGCTTCGCCCAGACCCTGGTGGGGAGCATCTCATTTAATTCATATAAGTAGTCATATAAGTCCTCGTTCCCGTTACCGACTGACTGACTGTCTGTCTGTCTGTCTGTCTGTCTGTCTGTCTGTCTGTCTGTCTGTCTGTCTGACCTGGCCCGGCATTGCCCAGCTCCTGGTGTGGAGCATCTCATTTAATCCATATAAGTAGTCATATAAGTTCCTGTTCCCGACTGTCTATCTGTCTGTCTGTCTGCCTGACCCTGCCCGGCTTCGCCCAGTCCCTGGTGGGGAGCATCTCATTTAATTCATATAAGTAGTCATATAAGTTCCCGTTCCCGACTGCCTATCTGTCTGTCTATCTGTCTGTCTATCTGTCTGCCTGACCCTGCCCGGCTTCGCCCAGTCCCTGGTGGGGAGCATCTCATTTAATTCATATAAGTAGTCATATAAGTTCCCGTTCCCGACTATCTGTCTGTCTGTCTGTCTGTCTGACCCGGCCCGGCATTGCCCAGCTCCTGGTGTGGAGCATCTCATTTAATTCATATAAGTAGTCATATAAGTTCCCGTTCCCGACTATCTATCTGTCTGTCTGTCTGTCTATCTGTCTGCCTGACCCTGCCCGGCTTCGCCCAGTCCCTGGTGGGGAGCATCTCATTTAATTCATATAAGTAGTCATATAAGTTCTCATTAAATTCATACAACAAAAAAAGTAACTTAAAAGAATGTCCTTCCACACACCATCCATTATTTTTAATGAAAACTCTTTCTAATCACCTGCATGACTACAGTAACTTCTTAAGCAAAAAAAGATGAGTTACAATGTTATGCATTGTGCATTATTTTTATGAAAACTTTGAAAATGCCTTACAGATTGTATCATTATTTATTATAACTCATATGCCGGTACATAACTATGGACAAAGAGTTTATAAATCTTTGAAAACGATGCCACAATATGACTATAAGTTATACAGAAAAGTTATGCCCCTTGAAATAACTTTTACAGAGTTAGGTCCCCTGAGATATATGAAATTATGATGAAAAATGAAAAATGAAATAATACTGAGTAAGCAGGCGATTTCCCACTAACAAAATATCACAGTTGGCAGCGCTGGATTGAAAGGAAGGCGTGTAGAAAATTTCATCTCAATCGGATGGGCCGTTCGCGAACGCATAAAGGACATACATTTGGACGGAGATCCTTTTTTATATATAAGATACTAGCTGACCCTGCCCGGCTTCGCCCAGACCCTGGTGGGGAGCATCTCATTTAATTCATATAAGTAGTCATATAAGTTCCCGTTCCCGTTACCGACTATCTGTCTGTCTGTCTGTCTGTCTGTCTGTCTGACCCGGCCCGACATCGCCCAGCTCCTGGTGTGAAGCATCTCATTTAATTTATATAAGTAGTCATATAAGTTCCTGTTCCCGACTGTCTATCTGTCTGTCTGTCTGTCTATCTGTCTGCCTGACTCTGTCCGGCTTCATTAAATTCATACAACAAAAAAAAATGTAACTTAAAAGAACGTTCTACCACACACCATCCATTATTTTTAATGAAAACTCTTTCTAATCACCTGCATGACTACAGTAACTTCTTAAGCAAAAAAAGATGAGTTACAATGTTATGCATTGTGCATCATTTTTATGAAAACTTTGAAAATGCCTTACAGATTGTATCATTATTTATTATAACTCATATGCCGGTACATAACTATGGACAAAGAGTTTATAAATCTTTGAAAACGATGCCACAATATGACTATAAGTTATACAGAAAAGTTATGCCCCTTGAAATAACTTTTACAGAGTTAGGTCCCCTGAGATATATGAAATTATGATGAAAAATGAAAAATGAAATAATACTGAGTAAGCAGGCGATTTCACACTAACAAAATATCACAGTTGACAGCTCTGGAATGAAAGGAAGGCGTGTAGAAAATTTCATCTCAATCGGATGGGCCGTTCGCGAACAAATAAAGGACATACATACATACATACAGAGATACATAAATACGGACGCACATCCTAATTTATATATAAGATATATATATATATATATATATATATATATATATATATATATATATATATATATATTTATATATATATATATATATATGGTGTTTCACTCCACAGTTGCTAATACTAATCTTATATATAAAAAAGACTTGTGCGTATGTATCTCTGTATGTATTTATGTATCTCTGTCCGTATGGCCTTTATTTGTTCGCGAACGGCCCATCCGATTGAGATGAAATTTTCTACACGCCTTCCTTTCATTCCAGAGCTGACAACTGTGATATTTTGTTAGTGTGAAATCGCCTGCTTACTCAGTATTATTTCATTTTTCATTTTTCATCATAATTTCATATATTTCAGGGGACCTAACTCTGTAAAAGTTATTTCAAGGGGCATAACTTTTCTGTATAACTTATAGTCATATTGTGGCATCGTTTTCAAAGATTTATAAACTCTTTGTCCATAGTTATGTACCGGCATATGAGTTATAATAAATAATGATACAATCTGTAAGGCATTTTCAAAGTTTTCATAAAAATGATGCACAATGCATAACATTGTAACTCATCTTTTTTTGCTTAAGAAGTTACTGTAGTCATGCAGGTGATTAGAAAGAGTTTTCATTAAAAATAATGGATGGTGTGTAGAAGAACGTTCTTTTAAGTTACTTTTTTTGTTGTATGAATTTAATGAAGCCGGACAGGGTCAGGCAGACAGATAGACAGACAGATAGACAGTCGGGAACGGGAACTTATATGACTACTTATATGAATTAAATGAGATGCTCCACATCAGGAGCTGGGAAATGCCGGGCCGGGTCAGACAGACAGACAGACAGACAGACAGACAGACAGACAGACAGACAGTCGGTAACGGGAACGAGAACTTATATGACTACTTATATGAATTAAATGAGATGCTCCCCACCAGGGTCTGGGCGAAGCCGGGCAGGGTCAGCTAGTCAGATTAATAAAACATTGTAGTAATCTCTGAAATCTGTAGGATTTATTTAGAGAACACCATTGGGGCAACTGTGTCTTGCCATTCTTTCATCAGTTGTCTGGTAGTTGATGTAATAGCGAGTCTACAACTACTGGAGTTTAGAATAAAATACTGAACTGAGTGAAAAGATGAGCAGATTTACCATTGCTTTATTATGACATAACACATACACACCCTAAAGCTACAGCTCAGACAAACAGCATGCATATTTTCAGATTGCTACAGAGACAGATAACATCTGGTGTTTTCCTGTAATGCAGGGATCTCATTTCTGTGTGCAGTTGTACAGGTGATATTAAAGCAGACACAGATGTATGAGTGTACAATGTTAATAACTACATGTGTGCTAGGACACATCTTTATGTGAAGAAGTTTACTGTAACATATGTTCTAAAAGATACTGCTGTATTGATGAATATCCAACTATTGTACAGTAAAAATCTACACAATCTTAATCACTAGAGAACTTGAACATTTTATAATTGAGGAGGGGCTACAGCATAACAGTATCTGAAAACGGTTATTATAATTGTAGATTAAAACTGTAAGTCTTCAAGGTGTCATGCATGTGAGAATGGTGCAGAGAAAATTTATCACAAAGAATTAAGTCATAAATAAAGGAGAATACATTCATGAATGTAAAGAAAGCAACAGAATTATCTGCATTCAGTGTAACAGGGGATACAGGAGTTCATCATCGTCAACAAGGGCCATGCCTATAAGTGGTCATGTTTTTCCATCTCACTGTATCACCAGAGTCGTGGATCAGCTCAGTGTTCATGTCTCTACCATGCCAAGTGGCCAAGCCATCCAGGTATTTACTTCTATGCCCTTCCCTTGTTCTCTTCCCCTCGATCTTACCAGTTGTCATCAGTTCCCCAATTTATTTCTTCTCATACCGTGACCAAAAAATGTTGACTGCCTACGTCTAATTTCTCTAATCAGTTTACGATTTTCATTTGTTTCTTGTAGGACATGGTCATTGGTTTTTCTGTCTGTCCATGGTATTCTTTGCATTTTCCTCAGAAACCACATTTCCACAGCCATCAGATGTTTTTCAGCTTGACTGCTCATTGTCCATGCTTCACATCCATGTAAACACAAGAAATAAATGGGGAGAACCGTTGAGGCCACTAAGACGATTACATAAACAGACATATAAAGTATTATCACATCCATGCAAAAGCACAGGTTCTATGTAACACCTCAACACTCTTTTTCTTGTTGCAAATGACATCTTTTTATTGGTCATTATGTTTTCCATCTTGCAAAAGGCTACCATCGCCATGGCGGTTCTTGTTCTAATCTCTTTAAGGCATCTTCCATCTGATGTTATGACTCTTCCGAGATAATTGTACTGATTCACTTGTTTAAGAATATTCCCATTTACTTGTATATTACATTGTGGTATTTCCTATTTCCTAGTGACGACCATAATCTGTGTCTTCTTACAATTTAATTCTAACCCTAGTTCTTCACAGTGTGTAACAACCGCATCTACTAAATGTTGCAGAACATGCTCACTGTCTGCAATTAATACTGTCTCATCCACATATCCTCCAATGATGATTCCTTTCATATCTTCTACATTTCTGAAAATAAGTTCAGTGTACAGGGAAAAAAAGATCTGGAGACATTACACATCCCTGTCTCACACCTCTCTTAAGAGGCTGATATTTGCCTACTTCATTATCAATCCTTATGGCAGCTTGTTTCCAATATAAGTTTTTTAACAAGTCTAAGGTCTTTCCCATCAATTTGTAGACCCACAAGCATATTTATCATGTTGACATGTCTTACTTTATTGAAAGCCTTTGTGTCGTCAAATCAAAGATGTAGCCGTAGGTCTTTGTTTACTTTTATAGAACAGTAGTTCAAAAATGGTTAATAAAAATATTTGTTTTGGTAATTAAACATAATGTAATTGTTAACTGCATTTTGCTGGCTTGAGGTGCAAAACTACACCTGTGTTTTCTTACTAAGTGATTCATTGTGCACGATAGGAGAAAGCTGAGGCAGGTGTCTCGTGCAGGCGTTGGATTTAATTCTTGCACAGTTTGCAAAGTGACGTTTATCTTTATACCAGGACATACAGGTGATTACAGGTGTTGTGGATAATGAACGGGTGTGTAGGCTGGCCACCACTGCCACTTTATCAGAGGGTGAGCCAGTGGATCAAACCAATATACAAGTCAGTGGAGAGGCAAGTGAAAATGAGGACTTGAATGAATCGTAGTCAGAATATATTCAAAAGATTGATGTGGCCAGGAAGGGGCAGTACTCAAAATGTGCGATATGAATAAAATTTGGTGGAACTGCGGTAAAGCTATGGAAATGTAAACAATATAAAATAACACAAAGCAGTGCAACTTTACAGAATAGAATTACAAAACATACAGGATGTAGCAGCGACTAGCCTTCATCAGCAAACACATACATACACAAAACACAACATATAATCACGGAGAAGACCCTCGAGTGACTACATTACGGCATAAGAACGAGATGAGAAGATTAAAAAGATGGGGGAAATGAGAACAATGAAGAGAAAATGAAAAGTGTGTGAGAAGACTTGTCAACTAATATCGGACAGGCGTGGTTAGTCACTGTATAGTGTATACTGATGGATTTCTGCCGTGATCAGAGCACCTATGGGCGTTCTCAGAGCACAATGATGGTAATCTCAGCTGAACTATGTAATTGTGAATGAATGGGAGTATCCTTGGCAAGTGGTCAAACCGTTACTTCTCACACCCCGTGGGTCGTGGTTTTCCAATTCCAATTCCAATTTTCAAAAACAAAAATTCCAAATTCGGCCTCGTCTAACCTGCTTCATCAGCTGTGGTTATTGTTGAGAGCCGTAGTTTTGTTTTTGTACTGCGTTATTTAGACCATGGGTGCAATTTTTTTTCGGAGACACCTGGACGTCATCACCGGAACTACACAGCTTTTGTAATGCTGTCAGTAGGTGGCATGTCATTCTGCAGAGAAACCAAGCCACATGATTAAAACCTGGTGCTATGAAGTATATCCTGTCTACTTTAAACTTGTTTATGAATAAACTTAAACAATGTGTCAGTTCATTGCTTCTAATTTTATTCTTTTCTTAAATATTATTGTAATAGTTCCATACTAGAATCTTGAAAACAATCGCTGAATATTCTGGAGTTTTTAAACTATTATTTTCGTTAACATTCTTTGAGTTTACAATAGCAACAAAGAAGATCAACCAACTATATATGTAGACAATAATAATAATTGATAGACGCTGGATTTAGATTGGATATGACCTTAAAAGAAACCCTGGCACGGACACAAGAACTTTCATGGTATGGTCTACAGAAGGATGGTGGAAAACGAATCTGATCAGGTGCCATCTTAGCAATGAAGTTCGGCTGCAATTGATTCAATAAAATTTCCCCTGGTCTCTGGGTAGTGAGATCGGACGCCCGTTGTATTGTTGCGCATGTAAAGAATCCCTTGGCAGTTGAAAATCGAAAAAGAGTAGCCTAACGGCGCTGCCCGGGCAAAATTTCGAGTTAAAAATCTACCCTCAGTATTTCAGGATCCTCGTCGGTGCTACGGAGTTCGTGCACTGAGCTGAGTTTCTCCAGACTCAGGTTTGAGTTAGGAGAACGGAGCACTTATGGGTTACACCCGTGTGCCGTGATGTTGATCCATCGACTAAATTAAACTAAACTGATTTCAAGCACTGCCTTTCACTTGCCAAGATAGTACTGTCTAACATCTTCCTTTTAGCCCATCTCTTGCTATCCTCTAATGTAAGCCAGTGTCTACCTCTTTCACGCCTGTCCCCACCTTTCCTTCCGGTCTGGTTTTCAACAGATATTATGTCTCCTTTTGTGCCGAACAGCCTCTCCGTGGTGAAGACTTACGAATGAGGTTCGTAATTTCGCTTACCTGCGTTCGAAACACAATTGTGCGCGATTTGGCAGCAGACCACGTTGGCTGGGTTTTAACAAATTGGTATGGGAGCCGGTCGTTCAGAAAGCAATGGCAAACTCCATCCATCCATCCATCATGTGCCATGCCGATAAGCGTGGGCGGTCATAATTCGCCATTTCACTCGATCACCAGAGTCGTGGATCAGGTCAGTGTTCTTATCTCGACCATGCCACGAGGTCAAGCCATCCAGGTATTTACTTCTCTGTCTTCCCCTTGTTCTTTTCCCCTCTCTTGCCATTTGTCACCAAGTTTTCCAATTTATTTCTTCTCATAACATGTCCAAAAAAATGTTGACTGACTACGTCTAATTTCTCTAATCAGTATACGATTTTCATTTGTTTCTTGTAGGACATGGTCGTTGGTTTTTCGCAACAACTTGCCAAGAGATCACAACAGCAGTAAAATGTTGATGTTGACAGTGATGTCCTGTAAAGGATATGCAAAAAAAAAAAAAAAAAAAAATAAAATAAAAATGTGCTGAACATGTTTTATTTTGTCAAAGCAAGATATCATTTAGTAATTCTCTCTTTATTCCAAGTTTGTGTATCCCAATATTATTAATCTCTGTCTGTAATTCTCATCTCCTTGGTTTTTTGTTTTGCTTTTTTGTTAGGTCTCCTGATATTTTGTTTGCTTTATGGGTTCCATACACGAAGTTTTCTTAATGTGTGTCCTATCCAGCGTCAATGTCTTTCCCTCACCTCTTGGTTCACTGAAATGTGTCTAGTTCTCTCCATGAGCTCCACTTCGGTAATTTTGTCATACCATTTTATTCCCACTATTCTATGTTGTAGGCACCAATCAGTGAATATTTTCAGTCTATTAGTGCTTCGTTTTGTTGTTCTCAATGTTTTTGACCCGTACAATAGCACCGATTTCAGATTAGATTTAAAGATTCCAAGTTTAGTGCTGAGGTTAACTTCCTTTGATTTCCACATGTTTCCTAATCGTGATTTCTCTTATCTGTTATAAAACAAGTAACATATTTGTTACCAGAAAACAGGATGGCAGTCATCATCATGATCTTCCACTTTTGCCGTAAAGCGTCGTGGGGAGGGATAGTTGACGTTCCCGTCCCCGATAGATGGAACTGGATAGTGTCATTCTGTGTGACAGCAATAATTAACATAAAAACGCAACAAATCACATGCGGGGACACATCTTGAAATGCTTATGAACGAGTCGCATATATATTTTGGTCAACTTGACATCATTAGCTAACAAAGAAACCACGAAACATACAAACATCACTTCACAGCAATGCACACTCATAAATATTTGTTGCATTATTATGTTAAATAAAATGTAGGTACACGTGGCTTACAGGACGTCGCACTCAACCCCTGCATTTACTGGATGTTTGTTATGTTCTAGGCAGTTTTACTTTCAGTAGTTTGTGATTGCTTTCTGAACGGCCAGTGCTGTTAACAATGTCGAATCAACGCAAAGCAATCCGCTCCTAAATCACCCAAGGCAGGCTTCTCCTTCATTCACTTTCAGGCGTCAGTATGAATGAATGCTAAGAAAGCAGCAGTTAACAAGATGCAATAATCCCAATAATGTTAGAGCTAATATAAAAAATCGTTACCAATGAAGATCAGTGAGAAAGCTGCTTCGAACCTGGTATATTAGATTATACAACTGCCTTTACTACCTATAAGCCAAATACACCGACTATCATTATAAATCAAATCAAGTCCTTTACAGAAGGTTGCTCCATTACAGCCGCCGGAAGTAATCTCAGTTCGTCCAGTTCCTCTGCCTCTTGCATCTTCATGCCCAGGATTTGTTTTCTCAACTCGCTCGCTTTGAACTCAAACGTAGTCCAAACACTACTTCTAGTAGCACTGGACTTAATTTTACATGGAGATTAGCTTTCTCTACTACCATTGTCCCTCGCTATCGGGTGACCCGCTGCGACTTCAGAGGTAATGCCCAGGATATATTTAATGTCCCGGTGCCCAAGGTCGTGGGGCCTTCTGCTGCCTCATCTTTAAGGAAAGTTCAAACCTTAGAGATGTGCTTCTTCAGATACACCCCCGGAATGACCAAGATCATATCGCAAGTGTACCCAAGTCACCGGACCATACACGGACATCGTCACATTTGTAAAAACAAAAGCTACAATAGCTTGATATGTGTGTTGAAAAACGGGGTACTTTCTGGAATAGTTCGAAAAAAACAAAAAACAAACAAACAATAGGAGAGGAATGTCGGAGAGATAACATTCAGAAATGGACTAAACTTCCCTACACCAGCTTCTTTAAAATTAAAAAAAAAAATACCGCGCGCGCGCGCACACACACACACACACACACACACACACACACACACACACACACAAGTCCTGAAGCACGGACTTCCCATGGTCTGTGAAGTGTTAGGGCCGTCATATATTCTGTAGGGCCTAGAAGGAATATATGGCCAGACTTTCCCTCTCCTGGCGGACGATGAGTCGAACCCTCCACCGATCACGCTCATGACTTTATCAACGGAATCTCCCAACGACTCCGTTAACGCGTCCTTCCAACATCCTGAGGGGAAAAAAACAACTTCAAAGCGACAGACACGTGAAAAGTCATACAGTCCAGCTCGCAGCATGGGAAAGCAAGGCAAGGTAACCCGGATGTACCATTACAACTGTGAGCTAACAATTCTTTGAAATAGTAAAGAAAATCAGACCTCTTGATGTAATATTGAATCACAGCCGTCTGTATTGTATCAGAGCTTGTTTAGTTTAAATATGTCACGTAGCCGAGGTGTTTAGTGCACCGGTTCAACCGATGAAAGGCCCGGGTTTATCATCACGAAATTACGCAGTTCCTTTTTGTCAAGCAAACAGTAGCTTAATGCATCTGAATGTATATGTATTTCTAAAGATTATATATAGTCTTTTAGATTGATCGTATCCTATTTGTAAATGAATGTGACTTAATTATTGACTCTATCACCATATCTTCTGATGTCATGTTAACACATGACACTTGTCTGCTACCAAGGGGAGGTGCAGACACAATAGAGTAGGGCGTGGGTTCAACAGAAAGTACACGGCGGTTTTTTTTTTTTTTTAAAGAGACCATATGGATGCAGAAATCCCAAGATGACTGGAAGGCACGCTGTATACAACCGTTAGCTTCAAATTAGGGTTGATATAAAGGACAGATAAAATGACAAACTAAGAAGCCTTACACAAACTACGAAAAAGACAAAATGACAACTTAAGAAGTCTTACACAAACTAGGAAAATGAGTGAAAGAAAAATAACAAATTAAGAATTCCACAGTAGAGATAAAGGGAAAAAGAAGGAGAATATGCTGATGTAAAAAGGAAAATAAGTTCAAGAGAGTGCTGCTGAACAAGACAAATGAATGGAAAGAAACCTGGGACAGCACTAACGATGAACTTATCAAACGCACAGAAACAGAAGAAACTCGTGTATTTCATGAGTGGGCCTTCATAAAATCTATAACTGTCTTGGTTACATGGTATGGAGAAAACATTCAGGGATTTGATTGATTGATAGATAGATAGATAGATAGATAGATAGATAGATAGATAGAGAGAGAGAGAGAGAGAGAGAGAGAGAGAGAGAGAGAGAGAGAGAGAGAGATAGATAGATAGATAGATAGATAGATAGATACATGCGTGGTGGGGGAGGGTGTCGTCTGGAATCCACGTCTTTGTCAAAGCCTTTATTGTCTTGCTAGTATTCAAAAGGTAATATGACGTTAGAGTTGAATATTCTATTTGTTGACAAAATTGTATTTCTGTTGACTTCCACAAAATTGTTTGTACAATGAAAGCTCTGTCTGTTTATGTATTCTTGTTTTAATATCGCCCTGTCTGTTCCATTAGCAATATTAAAGAACTATGTTGCGTATCCCTTACGGGACGTTGCAGTCAACACCAGCATTTTTCAGCTGCTGTTGATGTACTATAGTATGTCCACATTTGTTTGCCTTCATTCACGATCAATTATTTTGAAAACTGTCTGATGCATCGTTATGAAATTTTTCCAGCCGTCTTATATTTACCCCCACCCAAGGAATATGTCTTTGATAGGTCCAAAAACAACTTAAATCATTGAAAGCGGCGACATTACTTTGATGTTTTGCTGAACAACTAGTGATTTCTCGCTAACAAAGTTATTTTTACGGTAATGGGAGACCTGCAAATTCTGATGACACACAAAGGCGTATCCGGATTCGTATGGGAGTGGGTGCAATGAAAGAACTAGCTTAAAATCGACAGGGTCGGCTGCATTGCACCGGGTTTTTATCCCATATGGCTCAGTTTCTTTCCGCAGCGCGGAAAGCGTCGCACAAAGCACGAACTCCGTAGCTCCAGCGACGACCCTCGGGAGTCTCCGAAAAAATGCACTCGTGAAATAAAGGACGCGGCCCGGAATCAAACATACAACCTTCGGAGCCTGAGTCAGATGGCTTGACCACTTCGCCACGGAGAATCCTGAGAGGGGTGCAATGTGTCATATTAGTAAAGACAGAGAATTTACAGAGGCATGGGGTAAATAACAGGAAAGTAGACGGAATATATTTCTTACCTTATTTTTCATTTCCTTCTTGTTTCTTCAGCTGATGATGATGCTGTAATGTTTAGGGCCTGCAATTCGTCTGAATAGTTGGAGCAAAATATCCCAGTAAGTGTGTACGTAGAATAAGGTCTGCGATCTGCTCAGACCTTAATCTGTGTCGGACGATTCCAGTAGGTTGATGATTGCTCTCGGTTGCATAAAATTCAATCCATTCTTTCTCCAATAGTCCTCTTCCTCTTTCAACACATGGTCCTGACGTTTTTTTCAGTAACTTTTATCAATATTTAATAGCACGGACAGACAGACAGACAGAAAGGTAGGTAGGTAGGCAGAAAGGTAGGTGGGTTGGTGGATGACTAGCTGGCTGACTGGGTGGGTCGGTGGGTGGGTGGGTGGGTTCAGGCAGACAGACCGACCGACCGATAGAGATAGATAGATAGATCGGTAGGTAGGTAGATAGGTAGGTAGATAGATCGATTCCCGCCAGGAGCCGGGCCGAGCCAGCTAGTTTATTTATATAATCACGTTTCATGAAAGAACACACAGTTTGACGACACCTCTGAACTATAACACTCAGTCTGTGCAAAAACGGAAGACCGCCAGACAATTTTAAAAATAGCGCGAATGTGTCTTGCTGGAGCTGTAATACTCTTAAAATGATGGCATTAATGGCGGGGCAGAAAAATATATACCGCATATAATCAAACATTGAAATCTGCTGTACAATCTCCAGAACAAAATTTTTTTTGTTGGGTGGACATAATGATAAGGTTATATACTAAATCTCATCATTTTCCCTCAGTTGGTTACTGAGATATTGAATTTTATATTGAGGCAACCAAAAAAAAAAAAACACACACACTATAGGCAAGTGTTACGTTCAGTAGTTTCCTAGCTATATACAGGGTGTTTTATTAGTTAGAAATGGATTGGAGAACTTAGTGACAACTGGCAAAATCGAAGGGAACAGACCAAGGGGATGACCGAGAAGTAAATACCTGGATGACTTGACCACATGGCATGGGTCGAGACAGGAACATTGAGCTGATCCACGACTCTGGTGATCGAGTGAAATGGCGAGTCATGACCGCCTACGCTTTCCGGCATGGCACATGATTGAATGATTGATTTTTAGTTTTAGTTTAGTTTAGTCGATGGATCAACATCACGTTACACGGGTGTAACCCATAAGTGCTCCGTTCTACTCCTAACTCAAGCCTGAGTCAAGAGAATTTCAGTTCAGAGCACTCCCTAGCACCGGTGAGGATCCTGAAATTCTTTGGGTAGATTTTTAACTCGAAATTTTGCGTAAGCAGCGCCGTTAGGCTACTCTTTTTCGATTTCCAACTGCCAAGGGATTTTTTACGTGTGCAACAATACACCGGGGCTTGAACCCGCGACCTCCAGCACTCGAGGCGACACCATACTTCGAGACCACTCATCCCCCACGGTGTTTTTTTTAAATGGCTGTGCAGTTTTTGAAAATATTGCCGGTCCAAGTGTTGTATTTACCTATTATGCTGCATGAACTTTACAGAGGGTGAATACATAACTTGGACCGGCAATATTTTCAAACACTGCACAGTCATTAAAAATACACTTTGATATTTTCCTGAAATAGTTTCTTGCTATGAGTCTGTGGTGTGGTAGCGCTATCACTTATGGTTCACCACCCCGCACGCACACACGCACGCACGCACACACACACACACACACAGAGTTAGTTGCATGTCCTTTACAGGACGTCGCAATCAACTTTACTGTTGTGATCTCTTGGCAAGTTTACGTTCAGTAGTTTGCCGTTGTCACAAACACAATGATATATGGTTGCTAAGGTCTTTGTTCACAAATAAAAAAGTTACACTGGTTTAGATGTTAACAAACATTGATTTCATTGTTAGGCCACATGTTATTAAAGTGCTTAATCAGTTTAAAAAAGGGTCTAAAAAGCAAGCCTTTTTTTAACATGTGAACAGTATTTTCCATTTTATTCATAACAAATGATATGACTAACACACACAGACATTAATATCTCAACATAGAATTGACCTGCAGACTTGAATAAGGTACCGTAAGATTTAGTTTTTCAAGAGGTCTCAAGCTATCAAGGTTGCATAATTGAAAAGCAATTAGAAAATGTTACTTAAATGCCTATATTTCATAGCCCTGTCCCGTTTTTGCCAGCCCAGTGTTCCGCTTTTATCTCGAGGAAGTATCGTCAGCTAAGACTAGCGCCACGTACCCTGAACGCATCAAGGCGTCTCAAAGGGTCCTTTACTTAATCATATACAAAACGCTCCCAGGCGTTGAAAAGAGGACTTTATCCTTTACTTACACTTAGCATAGCTGCCTTACACGTGCGATTGCCCTGATTCAGTTTAGGCCGGATATGAACTTCTTAAGTGTCACGGTGATCTGTTCAAATAGTTTTGAACTGCAGTTAGTAAAATCAGTGCCATACAGGAGATGATAAATATCTTATGTAATAAGTTACTTTTAATGAATGTCAGAAAGGGAGTACTGAAAAGTTATATGTAACATGTTCTGCTGTGTTGTACTAAATTTTGCAATGCGAAGGAACAAATCGAAGGATAATAGGGAAACAAAACTCGCTTACATTCAGGAAATAAATGACCGTAGACCCCGAGGTAGACCAAGAAGACGGTGGAGAGATAATACATGTACAGACCTACAAACACTTGGAATCAACGACTGGCAAGAGAAGGTCAACCAGAGAGACGAATGGAGACGGATTGTATCTGCAGCAAAGAACCTCAATGGCTCGGAACGCTGAATAAGAAGAAGGAACAGATCAGGAAGACCATAAAGGTGTGGTTTCTGAGACGAATGTTTCGAATACCTTGGACTGCCAGAGTAAGTAACAACAAAAAGGATAACAATAGTAGAACATTCTGTACAATTGTTAGAAAGATAAGTGTTCTTTAGTCACATGATGAGAAGAGAGGCACGTGAGAACATCGTGTCAAATGGAAAGATCAGTGGTATAAAAGTTAGAGTCAAACGGAGAGAAATGATGCTGGGTAGTCTAAGACTGGTGGGGGAATATAATCATTCAAATTGATCCAGAACACCATTAACTGAGATCTATGCAGAGGCATGAATGCCTTCGCCGTTTGGCAGGACGCATGATGATGAAGATGATGATAATCACTACTGCATAGGTACCATCTTTGATGTCTGCCGGGAGAGTGTTGTCTGGGCTAGGAGATATAAAAGCCGCTTGCCAAAGCAGTCGCCACGCAGTGTGCAGAATAAGTTATTTTGTAATATTGGACAGATGTCAGTCCCGCGCTTTACCGATGAATAGAACACACGTCGCACGATGCCATAACGGACATCATAACCTTTCGACCTCTTAGCAACTACTTTGTAAACTAGTCGTCTGCCGTACTCTTTGAATGAGAGACAACACTTACACACACAGGAATCGTCTTTGATGTACAGCGGCCAAAAAACAAAACAAACGCACGCACACACACACACACACACACACACACACACACACACACACACACACACACTGTGCGTGTAATGCATTAGTGTCAGTGTAGTGGAGAACATACTATCAGCAGACACTGCTATACCCACATATTCGGTCAAATGTTAACGCCTGTAGCTTTCCCATTTTATTGTTGTAGTTGTTGTCTACTATGTGCTCCTATAAATATTTCTCCCCCGCCCCTTGTGGTTGTATTTGGTTTGTTGTGAATGCTATGCAACACGTCCTACTGATGAGAAACTTATATCCATTTTGTAGATGGGTCGGGATGTCTCCAAAATTCACCACGCAGTGTTGTACAGTTATATATATATATATATATATAACTGTACAACACTGCGTGGTGAATTATATATATATATATATATATATATATATATATATATATATATATATATATATATATATATATATACTAGCTGACCCGGTGGGGAGCATCTCATTTAATTCATATAAGTAGTCATATAAGTTCTCGTTCCCGTTACCGACAATCTGTCTGTCTGTCTGTCTATCTGTCTGTCTGTCTGTCTGTCTGTCTGTCTGTCTGACCCGGCCCGGCTTCGCCCAGATCCTGATGGGGAGCATCTCATTTAATTCATATAAGTAGTCATTTAAGTTCCCGTTCCCGACTATCTATCTGTCTGACCCGGCCCGGCATCGCCCAACTCCTGGTGGGGAGCATCTCATTTAATTCATATAAGTAGTCATATAAGTTCCCGTTCCCGACTGTCTGTCTGTCTGTCTGTCTGTCTGTCTATCTATCTATCTGTCTGTCTGTCTGTCTGTCTGTCTGTCTGTCTGTCTGTCTGACCCGGCCCAGCCCATGGTGGAGAGCATCTCATTTAAATCATATAAGTAGTCATATAAGATCCCGTTCCCGACTATCTGTCTGTCTGTCTGTCTTGGGTAAATGGAGGAGGGAGGAGGAAGAGGGAGGTGGAGGAGGGAAGAGGAGGGAGGAGGAGGGAGGAGGAGACAAGAGGAATAGGAGGGAGGAGGAGGGATTAGAAAGAGGAGGGAGGAGGAGGAGGGAGGAGGAAGAGGGAGAAGGAGGGAGGAGGAGAACGCAGGAGGAGGAAGAGGAGAGGGAGGAGGAGGAGAGAGTAGGTGGAGGGAGCAGGAAGAGGGAGGAGGAAGAGGGAGAAGGAGGAAGGAGGAGGAGAGAGTGGGAGGAGGGAGGAGGCGGAGGGAGGAGGAAGGAGGGAAGAGGATGAGGGGGAGGAGGAGGAAGAGGGAGGAGGAGGAATGTGAAGAGAGGAGGAGGGAGGAGGTAGAGAGATGAGAGAGGAGGAGGAGGGATGAGGAGGAAGAGGGAGGAGGAGGAATGTGAAGGGAGGAGGAGGAGGGATGAGGAGGAGAGGGAGGAGGAGGAGGGGGAGGAGGAGGGATGAGGGGGAGGAGGAGGAGGGCGAAGGAGGAAGGAAGAGGAGGTGGGAGGAGGAAGAGGGAGGAGGAGGGAGGAGGAAGAGAGTGGAGGAGGGAGGAGGAAGAGAGTGGAGGAGGGAGGAGGAGGGAGGAAGAGATAGGCGGAGAGAGGAGGAGGAGGGAGGAGGAGGAGTAGGGATGAATAGGAGGGGGGAGGAGGGATTAAGAGAAGGAGGAGGGAGGAGGAGGGTGAAGGAGGAGGAGGAGGAGAACGCAGGTGGGGGAGGAGGAGAAGGGAGGAGGAGGAGGTGGAGGGAGAAGGAGGAGGGAGGAAGAGGTAGGGGGAGGAGGGAGGAGGAGGAAGAGGGATGTGGAGGAAGGAGGAGGAGGGAGGAGGTAGAGGGAGGAAAATGGAGGAGGGAGGAGGAGAGAGGAGGAGGAGGGAGGAGGAGAAGGGAGTAGGAGGGATGAGGAGAAGGGAGGAGGAGAGGGAGGAGGAGGGAGAAGGGAGGGGGAGAAGGAGGAGGGAGAGGGAGGGGGGAGGAAGAGGAGGAGGGAGGAGGTAGAGGAAGGAGGAGGGAGGAGGAGGGGAGAGGAAGAGGGAGAAGGGAGGGGGAGGAGGTAGATGGAGGAGGAGGGTGGAGGGAGGAGGTAGAGGCAGGAGGAGAAGAGAGGAGGAGGGAGTTCGCCATTCCGAATTCATACTCGTCTAGGTTCTGTGATTTCGGTCCTTCCATTGATTGTTCTTCCCTTCTACACGACTGTAGATAACTTCCTTACACATAAAAAGATGAATTGTTATTGATATTGCCGTGGCATGGAGGCATATATATCAGCAGCATTGAACGCCTACGCCAGCCGGCACGGCACTTGATGATGATGATGATTGCCGTGTGACGATTCTGTGTAGTCACGTCATTTTCTTCCCTTTCCCTAGCGTTTTGGTTCGGGGATTCTTTCATCATCATCATATATTTACGTACGTATTTTGGGAATGGGAGGAGGGAGGAGGAGGAAGAAGAAAAAAAAATACGACAGTTGGCAGCGCTGGAATGAAAGGAAGGCGTGTAGAAAATTTCATCTCAATCGGATGGGCCGTTCGCGAACGTATAAAGGACATACATACATACATACAGACAGACAGACAGACAGACAGACAGACGGAGATCCTAATTTATATATAAGAAGATATATATATATATATGAGAGAGAGAGAGAGAGAGAGAGAGAGTGAGTGAGTGAGTGAGTGTGTGAGTGAGTGAGAGATTCTTGTTATAAGCTGATAGTGTATGGGTGGGGTGGGGTGTCAGGAATAAACCACAGACCGGGTGTTACCGATAGAATTAACGCAGGGAGTTTGTGAGCGAGAGAATTCAGCAATGTCGAGTCTGATAATCTGTTATAGTATCACGTTACGGAAAGTGTCAGTTAGTTGCTGTCTGTGTGTGCCTGCTTGCCTACATATAGCAGCCCGTATGCTTTCTATTTATCTTTATATCCATATAATTCGGGTATTGGCATTCTTGCCACCCCACCGATATCTGAGCATGCATGTGTCTCTTTGTGCCTGTGTTTGTCACTGGGCACTTTCAGCCAGCAACCGTCTGTGTTTCTACCACTCAATCTTAGCGACTTCAAGCAAACTGTCATAGAGCTATGACCTTGTGCATATCACAAAACATTTATTACAGATTCGCTGGATACTTTCTTCTAAAGCAAACCGAATCTTGATCTAGTGGCATAAAGTGCAGTAAATATAAACGATCCTGTGATCGCAACTTCTTTGTTTTTACTTCTGTTAATCAGATCAAGTCTCCCTGGTCTAGGGGTTACACAACTTTCTCCGTGATCCAGTATACTCTCGTGAGTAACGTGACGTGCGCGAGAATTGGTAGCTGTTCTCTCCACGTCGGTAACTTAGGGGTATGTCAGCCAGTCGCTCAGAAAGCAATGGCAAATTACTGAGCGTAATCTTGCCAAGAAATCAACAATCAGCTGAAAGATGCTGATGTTGACAGCGATGTCATGTAAAGGATATGCGAACAACACAACAACAAAACCAAAAAAAAAAAAAAAAGTCAGATCAATATCTATAAATGCATTTCTCAACTAGAAGCTACCAAGGACACGCAAGAACACGTTTCTCACGACCACACCCTAAAACAGCGCTTCTTCCTCTTGTACTAGGCCATACGTTGGGGGTCAGCGATTGCTAAGCGAAACTCAATTTTGCGTTGGTAACAAATGCCTTCGCAAATAATAATACGCTGTTAAAAGTGCATTGTTGATAAAATAAAATAGTATCTTTCCCATTCTCTCTCTCTCTCTCTCTCTCTCTCTCTCTCTCTCTCTCTCTCTCTCTCTCTCTCTCTCTCTCTCTCTCTCTCTCTCTATCTATCTATCTATCTATCTATCTCTCTCTCTCTACCCCCAACTATATATATATATATATATATAGAGAGAGAGAGAGAGAGTAGATGGGGTGAGTGTATATATATATATATATATATATATATATATATATATATATATATATATATATATATATATATATATATATACGGGCTTGGTAGAATCAGCGGGGAAAGAAGACCCTGTTGAGCTTGACTCTAGTCCGACTTTGTGAAGACACATGAAGGGTGTAGCATAGGTGGGAGCACAAGCGCAATTGAAATACCACTACTTTTATCGTTTCTTTACTTATTCAGTCTCTCGGTAGAGATTTGTTCGCAGCAGACGAGCATAATCTACGGCGGGCCTATTCTCGCTGGTCGCGAGATCCGCACAGTGGAAGTATGGGAGATTTGCTTGCAAATAGACAGGCAATATCTCCTGCGGTAGCTATGGTGGACCTACTCCCGCTGGTCGCGGGGACCGCTATAAGTCAGGTGGGGAGTCTGACGATAGTGCACGCTTTACACAGGTCCGGACACATGTGATTGACAGATGTGCGCGCCCTCATGGTCCGGGCTCGTACAAGGCCCTCACCTGTGGGACATGGCTGAACGCCTCTAAGCCGGGTCCCTTGGGTGTCAGGGTCTGGCCATAACTCGCCACCGGCTCGTGGTGGTGAGGTCTCGGTGGATTGACGCTGAGCCGCCAGCGTCTGCAGCCTACCTTGTGCCAGACGTATTGGTTACCCATTCCTCTGGAATACACAAGACTAGGCCGAGGGAGGGGTCATGTCGTTTGGGCGCCACATGATTCTCTGAAGCTCTGCCCAGACATTGTGATGGAATATTGGCCACATTCCAACTCACATACTTTGGTCTGTCAAGACTGCAAGGTGTCTACTTATATATATATATATATATATATATATATATATATATATATATATATATATATACATATATATATATATATATATATATATATATATATATATATATATATATATATATATATAGGAGCGGCTGGCCGAGTGGCTAGAACGCCGGACTCTCATTCGGGAGAACCGGGTTCGATCACTCGGTTTGGTGTGGGATGTTTTTACTGTCGGGGGCAAAAAGAAAATTCTAACCGCACAGTTCGCGGCGACTGCACTAGCCAGGCGGCCTTTATTCCTCAGGCTCAAAGACCCCTCTGCCATACACCGCTAGGTACTATGTTGGCAGTAAATGACAGTTTTATATATACCGATTCTCGTGCAGGTTACGTTACTCACGAGAATATACGGGATTACGGAGAAAGATGTTAACCTCTAGGCCAGGGAGACCGACTATATATATATATATATATATATATATATATATATATATATATATATATATATATATATATATATATATATATATATATATATATATATAATCACATATGGCGGATAGGCATTGAACCGCTACGGCCTCTGTAGTATTTATCCTTGTGGTTGCCGTTTGCATTCGCATTTTCCTCATGTTGGACTGGTAGTATATGGTTCCGTCGCCCTGCTACTGAGTGGCGCGACTCTGTGAGCTGTGAAATTCACATGCAATGCTTTTACATCTGTCCGCTTTTGTTTGTACAGTGAACTGCATGTTCGGAACAATGGCTACCGGCTGTTGCTGAATTGACTAATTTGCCTTTTCGGTTCACGAGTGCATTTTTCAGGAGACTCCTGGGAGTCGGTGCTGGAGTCACCGAGTTCGTAATTTGTGCGACGCTTTCGACGGGTCGCCCTGCGGAAAGAGACCGAGCCATGTGAGAAAACCTGGGTCAATGAAGTCTTTCTGGTGACTGCCGATTCCATCGACGATGAACTGTAATTTTCGCGGATTACCTTTGTGTTGGCATTCTGGCGGCGGCATTATGCACAGTGTACTTGTGCGGGCTGTTGGATTGCCGAGACTCCTGTCTGTTCCACTTTTCACATTGGACAGTGAGGATCATTTTGTGTGATATTCACTGGCACAGGAACGGAGCATAATAGGAACGGCCCGTTGCCGTGAAGATGGAACCTCAACTAACTAACGAACTAACTAACTAACTAACTAACTAACTAACTAACTAACTAACTCACACACACACACACACACACACATATATATATATATATATATATATATATATATATATATATATATATATATATATATATATATATATATATATATATATATATGCATGCCTATTTAGCTTCATTTGTGTTTATTTCCAGTCTGTAATACTTCTTCCGTACCATCGGTTGGGTTGCAGGCGAAGTTTAAAAACATATTTCCGTACACAATCAATTAATAACTTTCACGCTCCAAGATTACAGTTTACGTTCAACTCTGTTCAAGAACGCAATAACAAGGCTTCTCGAAATAATGGTCGTGTGACAACTGGCTGAAGGGGCGCTTAAAAATAATTAGAAGCCGCAGACAAATTTGCATATCCGAGGGTTTAATTGTTATGCATAATCTTAGTATCAATTAATTTTATAGTAAGATCACCAAATATTACGTCTGATCAAAATGGTTGTGGAGGGAAAACAAGGTGAGAAGCCTTGCACTAGAACACTAGCTCTACTTTCCGTGAGACATCCCATCTCGCAATTATATGTCGTGACTTTATCTAAAAGTGCTGTCACGTGAAGTAATGACAGTGCCTGCCATTGATCTTGCTAACATTTGAAAGACGGTTTGCCATAACACGCCTATCGCACCTATTTCAATTGTTGGGGATCCCGGGAAGCCACTGAAATAGCTAAGATATGAATCCACAGGTATTGTCATCCTCGAAGAACGAAGAAGAGATTAGAGACTAGACATAAATATTGAAAGCTCGCCACCCGTATGTTACCAGGATGGGTAGCAAAGAATAGTTAAACTGAAGTGACTGTTTTTGTCGTAAGAGGGTTGGCTAATGCCGTAGAAAAATTTAGCTGCAAAACCAACCAGTAATGAACAAGTCTAAAGATACTGAGTGAAGAATAATTCAACAACCAAGATGAATGGGAATTTGTCTAGAGGAAGTAGGGTTCGATGCGGAGAAAGTCGAAAGAAGGTCGGAACGCCGACTTACCGCCTTTCACTGAAGAATCTCCAGAATTGACAGTTGAATTATTAGAACTATGTATGTATGCACTGGGAGAAAACAGCACTGGTGGTAGAATAAAAATGAAATATTACATGATAAGCTTTTTGGGATTATGTGAAATAAGATAGAGCGTAGCAAGCAAAAAATTACTAACCACAGGCGAAATCGTGTTGTTTTCATGTCATAAAGATAAACTTGGTCTTCAGAGTTAAGAGCGGGGCTCTAATGTTATCTAAAGATGCAGAGACAGTACTAATAGACTGAGAAGCAGTGAGTACTAAAATAATACAGCAACATTTACAACCACAAACCGGACAGTAAAGATTAACGTGATTCAGTGTTGGGCACCAAAAAATGATAAGGATGAATCAGTTTCTGAAAAATTTTACATGTAACTTTAAGTACGATAGGTAATCAAAGAAATGGCAATATTAACATTTTGACGGATGACCTGAATGCCCCAAATGAATATGGACGGGTTATGAAGAGATCACGGGGAAACGTGGCTTGTGGTAGTAAAAGAAAATGGAGAATTATTTATCAATTTTTACGCAGTGAATCAACAGGAATGCGTTTCCTCATATAAAAATACATAAAACAACGTGAGCAGCATCAGACCACGCAGACGTGAGGCTGGATATCATCTGTGAGTAACCATGTAAAGAAGAATTTAGGAAAGCTGTTTAACTTCTGAAGGAAGTGAAAGATAATATCACAGAAGAAGCTATTACAGCCAATATAAACATCTCAGTTGAATCACTACACAAATTATATAGCAGTATGAAAATGACTGATGAAATACCAGCTGGCTGGAGAAAAGGATATCTGATAACTTTTCCTCAGAAATGGTACCCGAAGGGGTGCAAAAATTATAGAGACATAATGTTATTGTCAGTCCCTAGAAAATATTACTCATGATCATTTTCGAGAGATTAAGACAATTGACAAACAAGTAAGGAGTGAACAGGCGGGCTTCCGTCATACGGACCCTTCCCTGACTAGATAACTTTTTTTTTCGCATATCCTTTACAGGACATTGCAATCAACACCAGCATTTTTCAGCTGCTGTTGATGTCTTGGCAAGTTTTTGCGCTCAGTAGTTTGCCATTGCTTTCTGAACGACCGGCTCACATACCTCCGTAAGTAACCAACGCGACGCGATCCGCTACTCTGATCTCGCGCAGCTGTGTTTCGTACGAGAGTATACGGGATTACGAACAACGTCCTTAACACCTACGCCTGGGAGACCGGCACTAAATAACTACATTATGCATAATAGTAGAGCAAAACATTGAAAAGAGTTGGTCACTTTATAATGATTTTGTGGATTGTGAAAAAGGCCTTTGGTACAATCTCTAGGTAATCTCTAAGGAAATTGATGAGGCATAATGGGATTCCATAAAGGATCTTTAATTTAAATAATGACTACGTATGAAGACAATAAAATGCAGAGGTCTTCCTTAGAGAGAATTGACGTATACGTTTGAAATTAAAACAGGAGTGCGACAGGGATGCCGTTATTATTCTTACTGACTAGAGACTGGATTACGAAGACAACAGTAGTTACCACCAGACACGGAGTTGAATGGTTTATGGCAGAGCAGCATGAAGATATAGACTAGTCTAGGCACATTGAGCATAAACTATCTTAGGTATTTTGGTAATTCAGTGTTACAAGCAGAAAGCTAGCAAGAGTTAAAACACCTAGTGAAACAAGTAAACAGGCATAGCGGCTTAGATATTAATATCTAATTTAAAAAAAAAAATGATAAATATGATAATTAACAGTCGAAAGGGGAGGCTGTCAATGAACATCATAGTAAACGGGAGACACCAGAACACAAGTTTCTCCTATCATGACATGTAATAACAGATTTTAGCAGGTTTTAAAAAAATCATAAAAATAAAAGGAATGGCCATAAATGTTTTCAACAACATGAAATCAGCATTTAATATCCTGAGAGATTAACAACGCATTAAAATTAGAATTGTCAAACGTTATGTATATTCTATGATATGGCGTAGAAGCCCGAACAATGAACAAGCAATTACCAAGTCGAATAGAGGTCCTGGAGATGTGGACGTACAGACGCATATGTTGTATATCATGGAGACAAAAGCCATCAAATACGGGTTGTCTAGAAAAACTGGGAATAAAAACAGACGTGAAAGAAATAAAACAGAGGCAAGTGAAATATTTCGACCACGTTAAACGACATAACACTCGTATGAA